>BPLR01016650.1:0-62854 GCA_021605095.1 Caerostris extrusa | reverse complement strand
ATTACGTATTGCTAACTTTAATACAAATAAATATATTAAAATATGAGGATATAATTCAATAGTCGACATCTTCCCCTCAGACGAAAGAGTGATTAATGTGGAAAAGGAATTTCGTACATGAAACAGAAAATTGGCTGAATTTTTGAATTTGAATCGTTCAGGTATTTCAGGTATTTTCCAACATCCTGTATTGTACAAGTTCCAATTAAAAAATTATAGAAGATTGTAGAGAAATTTTGATCATGAAGTATTCATTGATTGATATTTTTAATAGAAACTTTCTATATTAAATATTTTTATTTGATATGTTAACACTTTATATTGTAGTTTAAATGAAAAAAAATATTTTCAATTGTTTCAGTCCAAATGGCAACTAAGACAGTACTTAAATACACTAAAATAATACCAACCTGTTTTATTATGATTTTGGATTTAAAAATAATTTACCTTTTAAATGTGTACATTGTGAAAAATGAAAAAAAGATCTATAACATCTAAAATAATAAATATATTGTATGTATGTCAATTTTTTATGCTTTAAACAATTTTTGATACTAACAATTGTATCCTGAATTGAATACAAGTACTTTTATGAAACACCTAAATAAGTTTATTGAGTTTATAAGTAATATTTTACAAATGATGCTCTATTTTAAAAATCCATTAAAAGTCATTCATATAGTTCCTATAGCAATGCAAAATAAACAGAAATTTTGAAACATTGTTAAATATTTTTATTAAATATTTAATTCTACTATTTATTTGCTTAATATTAAATAAATCTAGCTATTGATAGTTTGGAAATTTATAGGTGAAATCTAATAAAAGTTACTACAGTTGTTTGCTTTGCTTAAATGTTGGATATACTATATCTGTTTAAATCTAGTGGTGCACATTTAAACATATACAGGCTTTTTTATTTCAGAACCTTAGAAATGGCTGTTTGTTCAAGAGCAATAAATGCTGTGTTTCATGGAATTGCTGTTTAATAGAAAAATAGCAATAAAGCTACTCGTACATCGGATAGCTCAAAATGGATATAGACAGACCTATTTTAGCTCAGGCAGTAACAAAAGTGTTGTATGGGAGGAACTTCCCGTGAAATGCGTTCCTCTCCAGACGGCATTTGCTGTCTTTCGTGCCATTTTTTTTTTCGTTTCAATGCGTCTGAGTTCGGAAGAGTTGCCGAACAACAACAACAAAAAGTTCGTTAAGTTCTAAAGTGTAAAAGATTTTATGTGTACAGGCAGATGAGCTCAATCTCTGTTTTTTTTTTTTTCTTTTCTGTTGTCTACTGGCATATAACGAAATGTTTTCTAAAACTTTATTGTTACTCAAAGTGTGAGCTCATGCATCTTTTGTATATACTTTCTTTTTAAAGCTGTTAGAAATCTTAATATACGTTCTTTAAAATTTTTTTATTTAACCTACAACTTACCAACGATATTTAATTAACGATTATATTATCTGTCATTAAACATGTAATAAACTCACTTGCTGCTTTTGAATCATGTCATGCCTATTTAAAAGAAATTGAATAATACAAAACTTTTTATAAAACTCTTATTTCATAAATACAACAGTCAATTTCATGAAAACTTTTATGTAATGGTTCTCAAATTTTTTTAACTCACCTCACAGGAGAAAATTGTATTGTCAAATTTTCAAATCAAAATAGTTAATCTTTATTAAACTAGAAATCATTGCAGATTTGATTTTTCTTAAATTTATTATTTATGAATACCAATATAAGCTCTTTTTTTTTTGGAATAATAATAATAATAATAATATAAAGAGATTTTAGATAAAACAATTTAGATTTTAAAAATTACAGTACTTACAATTCACCGATACGCGCATAGAAATGAAATGATTCTTAAAAAAAAATCTTTACATTTATTTTTCCAAATTATAGAATATTTAAAATCAAAACTGTATGTTGTAGATAGATTAACTTTAAAAATATTTTAAAAACAATGAGATGTTAGAAATAAACTCTCTTACATTTATTCTTCAACAATACTTGAATGGGAGGGAAATGTTAAATCGTTTGTCATAAATATCTGAACTTTTAAGTTATTTTATTTTTTAGTACCGTATTGAAAATAACATTTGTAATCTAATAAATTCTTTGAAATTCTACTTATTATATAAATCCTAAGTCTAAACCTAAATAGGTATATCTAATGTTTCATTTAAATATAGTAATCCACTGTCTAATTTTATATAAGGAAATTTAATGTATAATTTTAAATAATGTAATCCTATATGTAAATTTACAGAAATACAAAAGAGTAAACTTGAAAACATTTTTTATTACTACTAGAATGATTAGAATTAAATTACTTCATATCATAATGTTTAAGGATAGTGCAGAAAATTCTTTTACCTTTAAGAAATCGGATATTTTTAGTGTATGTAACAATAAAAATTGTTAACATTCCTTTTTTTTCTAATTATGATGATGTAATGCTAATTCTTAGTTTGTTATTCCAATGTCTAAACTAAATCAATTATACTGCACTAGACGAACAGTTCTATTCAATTACGGTTTTAAAAAGTGTGAAATTTAAATCGAAAAGTAACTTTAGTTTTCTATATAGTAAATTGAATTCATGATACTAGGCATTGTTAAACATAAAAAGCAAAAAAAAAAAAAAAAAAAAAAAAATATCTAAAAATAAAAATAATATCATGATTCGATATATTCATTGATATAAATCTATATATAGTACTTAGTTTCCAAAAATGAAGGAGAATTAAGAAAAATTGTAATTATTAAATATCTATCCAATAACATTTAACGAAATTCGGCAGCAAAAACAATCATATAGTGTTTCACCAATTGGGAACAAAAATAAAACCAGTACATATATTTTGTGCCTTGAAAATATTAAATATGAACATGATCACCTAATCATAAAGCATGATGTATCGTAAAAGCATGATGGCGATATTCCATGCTCAAAACGAAGCTGTTTATCAGTTTAATTGGTATCAAAACGCATTGTTGTGTTAAGGTAGTTTAGGAATGGGTTAAGTGCAGCAATATGTCTGCTTAGAATATCCTAAATCTGTTAAATTTGGTTCAAGTCTAGAGAAAGTCCAAACTAATCTATATGCACAATACTCTCCTTATAAGCTAATTCTAATCCAACCCAGATCTGTTTATAAAATGCTATTTACAGCATTATTTGGGTGAAGGCATGATGGTGTTTAGTGTTGGATCCATATAGTGCAATCCACTACTATCTACTTTTTTTTTGTAATTTGTTTTTAGAATTTGTCTTGAAAATTAAAATGGAAAATGTTTCAAATATATGATATTTCAGATTTTTATTCTTTAAATCTTTCTGATTTCAAATGTTTAAGGACATAGACTTAACAATTTTTTTTTTCATTTTCATTTTTTTTTAGTCATACATCATCATCACTGGAGGCAAGAGCCCCATTGTGGGTCAAGGCCGTCTGCCTGCTGGCAGATTTCGAGACGAGAAATGCTTTTCTTTTTACGGGTAGGGTTGTCAGCCCTACGCCGAACGCTCAACAGTCATGTTAGAACGGGACCTACGGCTTAAAATGGATTCCGAACCACTACAAACATCCAAAGCACCGCCGGGATTAGAACCCGAAACCTGTGGTACCGAGCGCCGGAGAATACATAGTAATTTAAAATATTTTTTTTTTTTCCTTTGTAATGCATCAAATGATAATTTTAATCTTAACTGAGACTTTTTCTAGGATTTTTGTGCACATTTCATCGATATTATTTTTAAATATAATTTATTTTTTTCATAAACCACGCAACTTCGGGTTATATATGCTGGCATATATTTTTCAATATCACGCAACTCATTAATATTGCCGACTAACATTAAGAAGAAAAATGTCGAATTTTCTTTATTTTGAAATGCTTCATTTTTAATTTAATTTTAAAACACAATTTTTCTCAAATAGTTACATAGTCTCACAAAAAGTTACGTTCGTAATCCGTTTTTTTACGACTTGTAAAAATTTAAAAAAAATAATTCGGACATAATCTATATTCCTTAAATTTTAGCTGTGGCCTTTTTCCTTTGGGATGAGCCACAAATCTGAGTTCTGTATAAAAGATTTCTCATATGCTTTTAAACACGCTTGCACGAGAGACTCCGATGCAGCTGTGGCATGACAACGTCAAGCACTGATAAAGGGTTGCCTCAAATTTCTCCTGGGATTCTTTTCAACCATCGTAGAGTAATAATACATATAATACAGCGCACATAAGAGTTGCCAGTGATGTAAGCATACTGCTGTGCCCAAAACGTAAGACCAATTATTTTTTTTTTTTAAAACTCTTTATTTATTCTTCCAAATTTATTTCATTGCCTTCAAAGTAATCCCCTCCGCACACAATGCACTTATGCCAACGTTTTTTCCAATCCTTAATGCATGCTAAAAGTCATCGACAGGGATGGCCTTCAAAGCGCGCGCCGATTCACGTTGAATCTCTTCAGTCGACTCAAAACGGTGTCCCGGTGGTGATTTGAGTGTAAGGAAAAGCCAGAAGTCTCACGATGTGAATACGGTGGTTGTGGAACGATATTGGTTTTATTTTTGGCGAAAAAGTCGACAATGAAGAATCAATGCAGGGGAGCTGGGCGCAATCAGTATTTTCAATCGGATTTGACGCGTTTGAGTCCCAAATGGAATGCGTCGATCCTTTTTTTGAAATTCTAACATCATCAGCAAGGTCTCTAATTGTAAATCGACAGTTTGAAAGCACCAATCTTTAAATTTTGGACGTGAGCTTCGTCGGTTGTGGTGGATGGGTCGACCAGATGGCTCTTCGTCTTCAACGCGTTCTCTGCCGTCTTTGAACTGTTTATACATTTCTTTCCGAAGCATTAAGAATAAAATTTATAACCTCTATTTTAAGCAAATAATATTTAATGGAAGTGTTTTGCTCAATGAATTAAGACATTTCAAAATCGCCGGAAAAAATCGGAATCAGTTTTAGCATCTCACAAAACAAAGCTGAAACAAATGAATATTTTGACGTCAAATACACATACTCACGCTTATATTGACAGTAGAAAAATAATCATGAGAAAAATATTCATTTACAGAATTGTATGAGTATAATAAATTTTAACTCAGAAAAGAAGAATACGCTGTAATATTCTATAACTAACAAAAAAGTGTATAATTCAGAAATATCTCTAATATACAGTAAAATTTGACACATTCGAAAATTAACATTTAATTATTACTTATTTACTTTATTTTTTAAATTGAAATAAATATACATTAATTTAAATTTAATACCTATACAAACGAAAATATATGTACAAGTGCAACCTAATGCTGATATCCCACCTTCATTCTCGATCGTTAGACGTAGACAGGCAGTATGAAATGTAATTCAAATATATATAAAAATATTATACATTTATTATAGTGTCAGTTATTAATTTCAGTCCGAATGATAATATGAATACGAACGTGAACGTTTCATAATACACTCATGTCCATAAATTAAAGAAAAAGTACAGGCAAAGAAAGAGACTAACAAAACAAATTTGACTTATTCGTAAAGTCTATTTATTAAACAAAAGGTAAAGAGCAAAAAAGATGCTCTGTTTGACATAATTAATAAAAATTGCGATTTTTACTCCCTGGAGCAAATTTCAAAAAGAACACCAGTCTGGTTAGTAAAATGGAGTATGTCGCCCGGACGATGCAATACAGGCCTTCCAACGCCTAGGCATGCTGAGTATCAAATTATCAATCTGATCTTGGGGAATATTACACCATTCATCAAGCAATGCCCTCCGAAGTTCCGGTTGACAGGTGGGAGGGGTTGACGGGCTGAATTCGTCGGCCAAGCATATCCCACACATGCTCTATTGATTCAAGTCCGGTGAGTATGCTGGCCAATACATACGGGTGATATCCTCCAATTGAAGGCATTCGTCTACAAGTTTGCACGGTGAGGACGGGCGTTGTCATCCATAAACAGAAATTCAGCACTCATGGCGCCCCGAAACAAACATATTCCACAATGACATCCTAATGTCATCGTTACACTCTGAACATGCAGGTCAGTTCTGGAACCAAGAATAATTCCTCCCCAAACGAGCCACATCCTGCACCACCGTAACGGTGTCATTCAATGGTGTTCTCTTGGTGGTAACGAGTACCTGGCGCTATGGAAGTCCGGCGAGAATCAGACTGCAAACTAAACCTGGACTAAAACATGAACAAGACCACTGTTGCGCAAGTCCAATGTATGCCGGTTAACGCAGGCGACAGTGAGTTGCGGTAGCGCGAGACAGGCCTGATGCTGTGCTCCGTCTGTTTCTTTGGCAGTAACTGCTAAATACCGGTCCTCATTCGGCGTTGTAACCTCGGGGGCGACCGGCTGTAACATCCCCATTACCATCATCTTGAATCGATGTTTGGGGGTGGTTCCACCTTCCAGTCGTCCGATAATTCTATCACGTAAAAAAATCATCCAAATGCTTTCTTTGTGCCATAACTATGGGTTATTGCCGGCTTTTAAAGCGCTTGTGAACAATTTTACTTCTTTTTGCCACCATTCCTTATATACCTCTCTTACACTCTCGTCATTGTGATCGAACTAGCGCCATCTGCGTAATTTGCATATTCTTCTTTCAAGATGGGTGTGATATGTTTTTTATTTTAGTGTTCAACTGTGTGATTCGAATTATCCTTAATGGCTGAGTGTATATATATATATATATATATACACACACACTGACTACCAATAAGCACCTATTCAAATGACGATATCTGCGGTCCTGAGGTACGTAACGACTCCGCCGGTATATATCGTGTAGGGAAACAGCATCGGCATTAGTCGCATGTGCCGCCCAGTTCGAGCTCTGATTTCGAGAAAGATATTATTATCGGGTATCACTTCCTTAAGGGACATATCTAGCGATCGAGTACAAAATCGACAGTGGCCTATGTGATTAAGATGTGGAAGGTGAGCGGTGATTGTCGGAATGTGCCCTGAGTCGGCAGACCAACGAAACCGGGAGATAGAGACCGACGAGTGCTCACCAGAGAAATTCGAAGAACCGCACCCAACCGGAGGCCCTCATCCGCGAGGAGTTTCAACAGGCGTTCGGATATCTGAATACCATCCGAATCTGCATGGTTTTATTCGTGCTGCTGCCCATAAGCCTTTAATCACAAAGTCCAACCGCGCTGCTCGGTTAATGGGGTGCAAAGCACATCGAAATTGACAGTAGATCAGTAGAACAGATTCTTTTGAGTGACGAATCAAGGTTCACCCTTTGCCGTTCGGATGGCAGGGTTCAATCTGGCGTCTGCCTGGTGAACGTCTCCTGCCAGAATGCATTGTACCAACAGTCAAGTTCGGCCGAGGTGGAATTATGGTCTGGGGGTGTTTCTCCTGGTACGGACTGGGACCCCTTGGTCCCCATTCATGGTAAGCTCAACGCCGCCGATGCCTACTGCACTATTTTGGATGACAATGTGCTTCCTCCGTTGTGGCAGTTTCACGGTTGGACCCCTGTTACCTTCAGGACGACAATGCCAGTTTCGACGTTAACTAAGGCTTGGTATGGTGCCAATGGAGTTCATCGAATGGACTGTCCTGCCCAGAGCCCAGATCTCAACCCTATAGAACCTCTGGGACGCGTTGCATCGCCGAATTCATGCACTACCCGTCCAAAATCAGTGAAGGAATTTAAAACTATTTCAAAAAGACTTGTGGGAAAGTATGCCCCGGAGGGTTCACGCTTATTTCCTCTCGTGGAGGCTCTACCAATAATTCATTTTGCATAAAAGTTCGTTTTTCTTTTCTATCACAGGTGTCCAAAACTTATTGGTAGTCAGTGTATATATATATATATATATGCACAGTAGAATTTAAAACATTTCAAAGACTTACTTTTATTGCATGCTTATTAAAACTTAGTACTTATAAAAGTGCATACTGTCTGAACATACATAATACATTATGAATAAATTAAATGTTTATGATCAAATAGCTTGTCCGGTGAATTTCGTAAATACATAATTGCACATTATTGTATACAATATAAAAATAGATAAGAGGATTTTGTAACATTAACTCACATCTCTGTTTTGTTACTTATGTGTTAGATACTCTCGTACTATTTAGTTGAACTAACTTAATTTCCATCAATACAAATTAGAAACTTTTCGATGAACAATTCATCTCGAAAGTTATAGGTCGAATTAACGCTTATTTATTGGGCATATCGCAGTACTGACACAGTTGATTCAATTTCACCAAGCCTGGCAGTCAATAATGAACTTGAACAAGACATGCATGCTAGAAAGATTTTAGGTGTCGTGAAATCGAATGTCAAAAGTTTCACCCAAAATAGCTCAGTAGTCTTTAATTCGAAATTAGCATGGAAACGAAATTATTTATGGCTATTGATTGCTGATTAATTGAACAAAATGTTTATATGTATGTAAATATTCTAAATAAAAACAATTTAAAATAAAGATAGGGTTGCTACTATTATTTGCAAAATGGTAATGATATAATGGTAATGAAGTTAAAAATCGTAATGAAGGTTATATAAAAAAAAGGTTCTCTTTTATTTGAGTTGTATTCACATGAAATATCTTCAGATTACAGCTACAAGATTACAAGGTTTAAGAATTTTTTTTTAGTTTGTTTTGCTTAAAAATTACTTTTTTTTTTTTTATAGCAGTTTAAATATATATATTATATATATATATAATAGAATTTATATAATAGAAATTAAAAAAAATTCTAAAATATATAATAGAAATTGTTAATTGAAATTCATTTAACTCTATAAAAGCAAATTTTGAATAAAAAAAGTATTTTTTTAGACTTTAAAGGTGTAGTATTTTCACTTAAAAGGCAAAAATTATATTCTAAATGTACTTAAAATTTAAATATGTTCCATAAGAATAACATTATCGAATTAACAGATACAAAAACATGACTGAATTGCTTAAGACAGGGAAAAGAAAATGTGTATTTTAATCACAAATTTGAAAAACATTAAATCTTATTTGTTCTTAATAATGGAATAGCTTCTATAAGATCTTTGACTATTGACCCAAATTAGGTTTTTTAAGTCTCAGTGCAGAGAAAAATCTCTCAACACATACTTGGTTTACTGAAATCAGTATGTATGCTAATTGTTTTATTATTGAATGATACAGTTGTCTTTTTTAATATTGAATTTCAAAATAAATTACTAAAATTTCGTTTTAAAAAATTAGTTTTATAAAGTAGTCGAATTTTCTAAGCCGACTCTTTAGAAAAATTTCTTATTCCCATTTCCTTGTTGCAGACTCCGACTACCCTACCTCTGCTTTTCTGAGACCGTTCTTTCAAACATTCAGTTTTTCATAATAAAGCTTTAAAAATGCGTTTATTTTGTATAATTTTTCAAATTTTTTTTCTAGTTAGTTCCATAAAAAATGTGTCTATCACAGAAAAAAAAACTACACATTAATTTACTTACCCTGCAAAATGCGCGAAAATTGCAATGACAAGTAGAAAATTCTTAAAAACGCATGCATATCAAAGGATAAACGGCAAAAACTGCAGAAACAGACGAAGAAGAAAATTTAAATACATATAAAAATACAGTGAGAAACAAATACAATAGATACTCTATATCTCGAACATTAGCGACGTTTGATTTTACAACTTTTTTACAACCCTTACAACTCGATCATTTGAAACTAATTACCTCTATAGCTCGAAGAAAAATAAGTTACCGACTTTAGGATTTGCCGACAATGCACGTCATTGTTTCTTAGAAATATGAAATAGCAACTCGGAAGAAAAATAATTTTCTGCCCTTTATAACTTATATAATGCTATAGATAGAGAACGATCGAATTGCCTAAAGCAAAAAAAAATAATAATATAATAATAATAACTGACTTTTTTTTAATACATAATATTTTTTAATTTTAAGGTTGTTTGGGAATTATTTGATTTTTTTTATTGTAGTACATAATATAACTTTTAAGTTGCAAATGCACATGTTTATTACCTCTGTAACTTGAATTTTTATTTATTTTACCTCCCTAACTCAAAAATAAGTTAGAAAGAATCTAGACCTCTACAAGTCGAATATTTCCTTACACAATCCGCGTAAGTCGAAAATTCTAGAACTCGAATTATTTGGCGTCTCCCTTGAAGTTCGACGTACACAGGTTCTACTGTAATCACAACGTGAAAAATAACGTGAACTAGTTAGTAACTTGGTGAACAACAATAAGTTACTAACTTCTTTTTGGGTTTTATTAATATCCTTTGGGTGTTGCTGATTTCTTGGGTAACTCTTTTCTTACACGTTATTGTATATTTCGCATACAAGATTCTTTTAACGGACGATGCAATTCTAGCTGTTCTTTATTTTGAAATTTTTGTTTGTCTATTGATTTTCAGTTTCGCTGTTTCAACTTATATTCTTTTGTTTTTTAAGCGACTGGAGCATTCAATTTCAATAAACTAAACTATCAAACATGCAATTAGATTATTGGGACCAGAATAGCCGAGGGGTTACCACTCTGGCGCTAGATACCACAGGTTTCGGGTTCGAATCCCGGCGGTGCCATGGGTGTTTGTAGTGGTTCGAATCCACTTTAAGCCGTAGATCCCAGTCTAATAAGATCGTAGAGTGTTGCGGGGGCATTGTTACTCCGCGTCCGTGGCTTATCTTCAAGATACAACGCGCCCTATTGGTAATGCAAAGGAGTAACGTCTATTCAGCGTTTGCCTTAAGGCCTCCAAGACAGCTGTCTAAGTGTCTACCAGCTGCATTAGAAGAAAAATAACAATTAGATTATTAAATGATACATGCTCTTTCATAAAACTGAATCCTGATACTTAATTTTTAATTTTCCATTTATTTTATTGCTAAACAAGTTTATTTATGTCTTGTAAACGGAACATTTTATTTTAACTTTATTACACTTTATTTAACAATCTATAATTTACCGAATTATGTCTGTAAAATATAATGGGATAAAGCAGTAACAATATCAAAAAAGTTATAGAGCTGCACGTATAACCGCCACTCAATTTTTAAGAGCAGTAAGAGAAAAGAGTAAACTGTATACTTTTTGTAATAATCTGTATATCTCAAATTGTACAATGTTTTGATGATCAACGAATATGTAGTGAAAAGATCTTCGATTGTATGTTGGAAGACTGTGCCTTCATGTATGTTCACAGAAAAAAATTCAGTATGGCCTGAATTTCTGTTGTTTGTATTCAGTATGTTTTGCTAGATTCCTACTATTAGCTCACGCTCTCCCTATATATATCTTGTTCAAACTTTCAATCGTTTATAAAATACTTTTTATTCATCCACTCGAGTTCAAATACATTTTTTTGACTTGTAGGGGATGACACTGGATGTTAATACAGTTTTTTCAAATATTAATTCCTTCATGAAATTTAATTCATTAATTTTAGTTTTTTTTAGATTTAAGTTAAGCGTGTATCTAATAATAGATGGCGCCAGATGTAAGAGGAAAATTTTAACTTTATTTATAAAGGACTTATATATAGTGAAAAAAAAGTAGGAATTGACTTAAAACAAATTTTTTTTTATTACTTGTTTCATTTCTAGTGTTGAATAGATTCCTTTCATGTCATCCTTTCTGGATGCTCCACTTCATTTTCTGACACATTTTTCTATACGGTCACTGAATATTTTAATGAGTAACAATGCACTTTCATGATAATGCATGATGATTCTGCAAATACGGTATTCTCTTAAAGAAAGAATCGACAGGAAAAAAATGTTTGTATGATGAGAGACAACTGACGACCACGATTTCATATAATTCTAAAACACATTTTAGAAAACTTGATATCATATTTAACAAGTAAAACAAATTTATAATTACAACAAATTTTAATAAGTAAGTAAAACAAATTTATTTCAAACTATCTCTCTCTATATATATATTTAACAAGTTACACCAATATATTTCACACTAGTAAGGAATTATGTTCTCAAAATTAGATGAAACCGTTGCCGTCAGCTGTCTCAGATAGTACTAGCATTTTTTCGGGTCGATTCTTTGTACAAGATGAATTGATGTGTTGTTGATTACTTGATACACAAAAACTATTCAAAAAAGGAAAAATTGAAAGGGAATGAGAGATAGTTGCCAGGATAATCCAGGTAAACCTTATGACATGTGAAAAATATGTAATATCATGAATATAGCTTTATCAAGGAAGACGTATCCATCAGGATATCATATATTCAGGTTATTTCTGCTCGATATATATATATTAATGCTATAATGGATTACAATCTGGGCTATACATTTGTGTAAGAAATTCGACATGCTAACTGCATCAAATACTTGGACAAATCATTCAGAATTCCACAGGTTCGGTACATCCCGGCGATGCCATGGATGTTTGTAGTGGTTCGGAACCCACTTTAAACCGTAGGTCTAATAGGATCGTAGAGCGTTGCGGAGGTAGTGTTACTCCGCGTCCGTAGTTTATGTTCAAGCTACACGCACCTCCTGGGTAGTGCTAAGTGAGTAACTTCGGGTGCGGCGCTTTCTAAGGCATCTAAGACAACTGTGCAAATGTTTGCCAGATGCATTAGAAAAATAAACATTCAGAACTCAGTAGTCCAATCAATCTCACTTGTTACATCTATTTGATATAATTTCAAAGAATACATTAATCACTACTTAAGTGAAAAAACTAAAGTAACAAATCATGGAAAGTTTTAGCGAATTGAAGATATTTCTCATTTAGACTTACAATCTGTAAACACGTGCTGCTACTACTTCTGTCACCGATCCTATCAACATGATTTGGTATCTAATTCCCGCTGTCAAATAATTACTCGTTAAGAAAAATAAACTTAACTGAAAGTTCCATTAGGAATATTGTTTCATTACAAGTAGTGCCCTTCGAATGAAAGGGGTGATTGTTTGAGTTCTGCGTCATTCACTTGCCGGCTGATTACGGAGCTCTTTAAGTAGAATGTATTTTAGATCTTCCAACGACGATTGAGGGCGATATTTCTCAAATCTTCTAGGATGCATTGCAGTTCACTTATATATATATATATATATATGATGTCTTCAATCGGCTAATGTGATAATGAATTAGATACTATTAATAGGGTCGTTTAGGTGATTTAGTTCTTTAAGCTGAAATTGTATTTGACGGTTTTATAAAGCTATGTACAGTGTAAGAAAGGGACTTTAAAGATAATTAAATTAAAATTAGTCTTTTATAGAAATTCAATAAAAATACAATATTTATAAATATTTTAGTTAATAGTAATTCATGAGTCTTTGAATAATGGCTGCCTTGAAAAGAAATTCGTTTGTAATATTATTATTTTCATTCAAATTCATTTTTTCGTGGCAGTCATTATTTTCTTCGAATATATTGAAACTTCATTTATATATTAAATATTATATATATTTATTATATTAAAATTTCATATAATATATTTATTCATATTAAAATTGCATTATTGTAATTATTATATTAAAATTCATTATTTTCTGGAAGCCATTATTTTCTTGAAATATGTTTGAAACTATATATTATACCAAATATAGATATGCTATAATATTTATAATTTGATAATGTAATGTTCAAATATATCAAATAATATAAAACATTTATTACAGTAAAATTTATGTATTATATTTAATTATTATATTAAAATTTTCTTATTTTCACTCGAATTCATTTATTTTATGGTATTCATTATTTTCTTCAAATAACAATAATAAAGATGTTGAAAATTGAATATATTTAATTTTAAAATATATCCTTGTATTATTTACTATAAGGATGTCGTATAAAATAAAATCAAACGCAAGGTTATCATTTAATAACATAATGCTGCCATAAAATAAGCAATTCGTTTTAAAATGTTTAATGCGTAATAAGTGAAAAAATTCCCCAAAACAACACAAATTAAAATCTTATAGTTGAAGTAAAATTCTTGACTAAGATTAAGAAAGATTGCCTGAATTGTTTCAGTAACGTTAGCGTTATTATTAGTTAATATGTAATATAAGTAATATGATGTTAAAATCAGCATCTTCTACAACAAACGCCCAAACTTACTATAATGTTCGCAACTTCTGTTTGTAGTAAAATAACCCAGATTGTAAATGAGTGGGATTGGGTTAACATACACTCATGTCCATAAATTAAGGATAATGAAGTTCAGGCAAAGAAAGAGACAGAAGTAAAACAAATTTGACATATTTGTAAATTCTATTTATTAAACAAAAGGTAAAGAGCAAAAAGAAGCTCTATGTTTGACATAATTAATAAAAATTGCAATTTTTTACTCCCTGGAGCAAATTTAATGTTCAAAAAAAAACCTATTTATAAAAAACAGTATAACATGGTTAGTATGATGGTTAATATAGAGTATGTCTCCCGGACGATGCAATACAGGCCTTACAACGACTAGGCATTCTGAGTATCAAATTATCAATCTGATCTTGGGGAATATTACACCACTCATCAAGCAATGCCCTCCGAAGTTCCGGTTGAAAGGTGGGAGGGGGTTGACGGGCTGCATTCGTCGGCAAGCATATCCCATACATTTCAAGTCCGGTGAGTATGCTGGCCAATCCATACGGGTGATATCTTTTGTAGGCATTCGTCTAAATGTTTGCAATCCATAAACAGAAATTCAGCACCCATGGCGCCCCGAAACAAACGTACATGTTGTTCCAGAAGGACATCCTGATAGATGTGGCCTGTCTTCGTAACACTCTGAACATGCAGGTCAGTTCTGGAACCAGAATAATTCCTCCCAAACGAGAGCCATCCTGCATCACCGTAACGGTGTCGTTCAATGGTGTTCTCTTGGTGGTAACGGGTACCTGGCGCTCCATATGAAAGTCGGCGAGAATCAGACTGCAAACTAAACCTGGAGTCGGAAAACATCACTCACGACCACTGTTGCGGTGTCCACAATGCATCTCTCTTTACTCCAGGTTAATCGCAGGCGACAGTGAGTTGCCCAATGTGCCTTTAGAGCTGACGAGACAGGTCTGATGCGGTGCTCTGTCTGTTTCTTTTGGCAAACTGCTAAATACCGGTCCTCATTCGGCGTTTGTAACTCAGGGGCGAAAAAACTCAGTTACCATCATCTTGGAATTTGCCAAAGCCTGGAACACTCTGGGTGATTCCAAGTTCCCAGGATACTTCCTTACGTCCACATTTCAGTTCCGATAATTCTACCACGTAAAAATCATCCAAATGCTTTTTGTGCCATAACTATGGGTTATTTCACTGAAAGACTTTTAAAGCGCTTAGAACAATTTTACTTCTTTGCCACTGTAATTCTTTTACACTCGTCATTGTGACGTACTATCCACACCATCTGGTGGTTTCCTGTAATTTGCATATTCTTCTTCAAGATGTGTGTGATAATTCTACAGGTGAAATTTTTATTTTAGAGTTCAATTTCCGTGTGAGATTAAAAAGAATTCACAGTTTTTATTTAAAAAACCACACACATACAATTACAATATTTAACACATTTAAGGTAAAAAGACATATCCTTATAGCTTCGTGGATGGGCTCCATTTTGAGTCGGAACTCTCGGCTAAACGCAGGGGGAGCAAAAGAAAACCAGGGTTGCTCTAAATATACTTCCTTTCCGGTTGAGAGTTTGTTGGCCAACTAATACGCAAGATTGCGCTAAATATATTCATTACAAGGTAAAAGATTGTAGGTCAACTAAACGTATCTCAGCGGGAATGCAGTGATGCACTCTACTTCCTCTCAGCGAGAGTCTCGAGGGTGACTGACCAATTCTACTGAATTCTTACTAGTGTGTAGGAGGAAACATGGTTATAATAATAAATTTTAATTATATTAAAATTACAAAATTATATAGTTATTAAATTCCATTTATTTCCAATCATCAATTCAATTATCTTTATTTTTTAAATCATTCTGATTATTATTATTAGGCGCTTATATTTAATAATTCTGAAAAGTTAGAAAGTTAATAGAAAGTTATCGCCTATATTCAGGGCTTCAAATGAACAAAAAAAATATTTTTGTTTACTGAAAAAAATTTAATTTGATGTTTAAAATAAATGTTCTCTAATTAGATTCATTTTAATTAGGTCCAATGATGAAATTGTTCGGGGTTTTTTAGGGCTAATGTTTATAATCATCATTACTCAGCGAAATTTAGTTAGGATTATTTCTCATTAACTGAAGCATTGATTTTAAAAGTAATTAAGAGATGGATTAATTTAAGCGGAAAAACCATTATTATATTATCTGAACTTTAACTAAAAAAAAAAAAAAAACTTTAAACCCCAAGGACAGGAGATGTTTTATTTTTACAGGGTAGGATTGGGGAAGGGGAGGGACAGGGAAGGGCTGAGTGCCCTACGCCTAACAAACATATTAGACCGGGACCTACAATTTAAGATGGGTTACGATATACTACGAACATCCATGACATCTGTGGGACTCGTGCCGAAACCTGTGGCACCGCGCACCAGTGCGCTCGGCCGTCAACCCCTATTTACGAATTAGAAAAATATTTTATTCACAAAGAAGATCAGATATTTTGACAATAACAAGCTAGCCTAGATCAGGGTCCTTTTAAGTCGTATTTTTTATCTTAACAATATACACTCATGTCCGTAAATTAAGGCAATTATCAAATTATCAATCTGATCTTGGGGAATATTACACCACTCATCAAGCAATGCCCCTCGAAGTTCCGGTTGACAGGTGGGAGGTTGACGGGCTGCAATTCGTCGGCCAAGCATATCCCACACATGCTCCATTGGATTCAAGTCCGGTGCTGGCCAATCCATACGGGTGATATCCTCTTCAAGTTCCTCGGATACTTCCAGCTGGGTACGTCCACATTCCAGTCGTCCGATAATTCTACCACGTAAAAAATCATCCAAATACTTCCTTTGTGCCATAACTATGCGGTTATTGTACTGAAAGGCTTTTAAAGCGCTTGTGAACAACTTTACTTCTTTGCCACCATTCCTTATATACCCCTCTCTTACACTCTCGTCATTGTGACGAACTATCGGCGCCATCTGGTGGTTTCCTGTAATTCGCATATTATTCTTCAAGATGTGTGTGATAATTCTACAGGTGAAATTTTTATTTTAGAGTTCGATTTCTGTGTGATTCTAAATTAACCTTAATTTATGGACATGAGTGTATGTTGCCGAAAACAAGTTCCGTTTTAAAACTGTGCTAAACAAAGTAGATATGGTTGTGGATAAAAATACATTAAAATGTGTAAGTCTGTTTCGATCATCACATATTTGTGAAGAAACATTTTTACACATGAATGTAAAAATAAATCAATAAATAAACTCATCACTTTTACACTTGGTTACAGCAATAATCAAACTAAACATTTATTAAAGTTTACATAATATCATGCTTCAAATTTTTTTTATTGTGTTACTTATTTAATTTTCTTTTTATATCTTAAGGCAAGCGCCGCACCGGTTTACTCACTTAACGCTACCCACGAGGTGCGTGTAGCTTGACGATAAGCTACGGGCGCGGAATAATACTACCCTCGCAACGCTCTACGATCCTGTTAGACCGGGACCCACTGCTTAAAGTGGATTCCGAACTACTAGATGAAACATCCATGGCACCTCCGGGACTCGAACCCGGGGACACATTTTCTGGGGGGGGGAGGACGAGTGACTAGCGCTCTGGCTCTCGGTAACACAGGTTTCCCGGCGGTGCCATGGGAGTTTCATGTAGTGGTTCGGAATTCACTTTATACCGTAAGTCCCGTATCTTCAAACTACACGCGCCCCCTGGGTAGCGCTAAGAGATTAACGTCGGTGCTGCACTTATGGCATAAAAGATTACGGTCTAAGTATTTGCCAGCTGCATTAGAAAAAAAAAAAAAAAACTTATTTATATTTTATTATACATCATGAAAGTGTATCATCGTTACAATGTGAAATCAGTTATTTTATATTTCTCATTATATTTCTATATATATATATATTGAATTTGCAGGCTGGACATCCACGTGATATTGAAGCATAATAATTTGGAATTAGAATTAGCCTGTTGCCTGAATTGGAGAATCAGCCTGTTGCTAGTATTTCTCAATACAATAAGAAATAAGAATATAAATACAATAAGAAATATAAATGAAAAAATATGAGTATAAAGTTGATGAAATGTTTATGCGTATCTATGATTTAAAATAAATTACTTCAATATTTGACTTACAGTAAAAACAGTTTTGCAGTAATAGGGGCATATTGTTTTTCAACTTATTTGTATGATTTCTTTTTGCAGTACAGTTGGACAATTTTTTTTTACAGCAGCGGTATTTATTTTACGGTAAAATACTACATTTGCTTTACAGAAAAAAAAAAAGTACTTTACAGTAAATTTGTTTTACAGTAATATTATCAACAGCATTAAATATTATAGATTTTTAACATAAAAAAGGGCAATTGACAAATACTCGAAAGTTAAACAAGTTAGTCGGTAATAATTTACAAAATAAACGTCAATGTAAAGTTATTATAAAATAAATGCTAACGTACAGAGTTAAGCGTTTCGTTTTCAATTCCTTCTATTGGCTCACACTCTCCCTATATATATCTTGTTTCAATTTTTAAACGTTCATAAAATACTTCTTATTAATCCACTAAAGTTCAAATGCATTGTTTTTTAAACTTGTAGTGGATGACACTGGATGTTAATGCAGTTTTTTAAATATCAATTCTTTCATTAATTTTAGTTTTTTTAGATTTAAGTTGCATGTATCTAATAATAGATGGCGCCAGATGTAAGAGGAAAATTTCAACTTTATTTGTAAAGGACTTTTCTGCAATATATTGAAAATAAAATAGGAATTGACTTAAAAATTTTTTTTTATATTACTTGTTTTTTATATTTTTTATATTACTTTTTATATTACTTGCCATCTATTATTAGATACATGCAACTTAAATCTAAAAAACTAAAATTAATGAATGAATTGATATTTAAAAAAAACTGATTCAACTCATATACCATACAAGTATTTTAGAGAGAAACTATAATAACTTTATACTCTACAAAGTAAAAATAATCTAAGATAAAATTCAGTTATGCAAAATAAAAAAAAAGATACCAATTTCAAAAATTGGTGATATTATCTATACAAATTTTTCCCAGAATTTTTTTATGAAATTACTATTGCTTTATAAACCATGTATTTGATAAGTCCTTTTATCGATAATTTCCTAATTGTACATCTCATAATATTAATCGATAATCATTTTATCATTATGCAAAAATTATTATCTTAATAATTACATTACAGTACTTAAAATAAACTTTCATTTGAATCACATTAAGAGTAAAAAAAATTGCTTTAATGAATTTCATTATTTTTTATTTTCCTAATAATTAATATTGTAATAAAAATTCACAGTACTTGATTATTAATTAGCTTGATTAAAAACTTTCTATTCTATATGAATTAAATAAATTATTTTTACTTGTTCTCTTTGGAAAAGCTTCTTAAAGATCACTCACTTCACTTCAAACAGAGGACATTTTATACCGTCTGCTTTTTAATACGTTGACTGGTGATTACGGTGGGAATCGAAGGTAACTGATAATTAAGAAAGTTAATTACGCAACAAAATGTATCATGTAAAGGAATTTATGGATGCATAAGGTATGGGATTAAGAATTAATTAGGCAGGGGAAAGTATGGGACTCATACCAACATTTAAATTCTGTATTATTTCTCAGCATTTATTCCAAGTTCACATTTTTTTTTAATATTGAGAATCTGTTGGTTGATAAAAAAATTTATATATATATATATATATATATTATATATAATTATGTATATATATATATATATATATATATGTATGTATATATATAATGTGTGTGTGTGTTTAATTAATATAATTTGCGACCATCACTATCACACCCAGCAAAAGTATTTCATTCTTTATAGCCGCCATAATATTTTGAATAATGTCAAATAATAATAATGAAAGCCTAATAATAATGAATAATGAAGGCGTCATAATATTTTGTATCTCATGCCATACTTTATTTTTCACAGATTTATCACCATTATTTATTCAATCTGTATTATGTACTTTTCGTTTCACATATACATATGTTAACTACCTAATTACTATTATGATACCATAGCGTTTTATTATTGTTATTATTTCATTCTCATATATATATATATAAGGATTCGGTCTCGAGTCCGGGTGGTTCCATGGATGATTGCAGTGGTTCGGAATCCGTTTTGAACCGTAGGTCCCAGTCTCATTTGACTGTAGAGCGTTGGGCGTAGGGCTGATAACATTACCCCGTAAAAAGAAAACATCTACTGTCTAGAAATCTGCCAGGCAGCAGATGGATTTGGCCCACCTTGGGTTTGCTGTATCAGTGATGATAATGATGATGATATATATAGCTTAGTGTAAGGATTATTGAATTTTTAAAAAATTGCAATTAAAAAAAAACAATAAATCACTTCCTGCAATGTGTTCTCGTCAATAGTACTCACTCACTCATCTAGCGGACTGTATATTTAATCACACTCACACTAACACAATAAGTATCCACAATGAAAACGTAACAGCACTTTATTTCAATTAACAGTCACAGCCACTCGCAGCCGTGCTGTTCACTCTTGCCGCTCTGGCATTACACTACACAGACTCGTAAAGAAGCAGGCGCATGTGTATACATACACTTTTTCACCGCTAGGGTATCCTTGCGCGTAGGCGCGGACACAATGCATTAATAAAAAATTTTATTTATTTATGCAGGGCCTAAATTACAGATTCATTTAGACAAACGACGACACAGCACACTTTTTAGTACCATCGTCAAACTACTCAGTTCACCTTCTACAAATAAGAGTTTTAAACTATGGAGTTAAAATTAATTATACAATTAAAAAAAACAATAAATCATTTCTTGCAATGTTTTAATAAAAAAAATGTATTTATTTATGCAAGATCTAAATTACACATTCGCTTAGAAAAACGACGTCAATCATTCATCAGTACACTTTTAAGTACCATCGTCAAATTATCTTCTACAAATAAGAGTTTTAAACTATGGAAATTACTACTAATTGTTAGTGTCATCGGTGAGGTTCCCACTGATCTATAAAGGAATTTTTTAACCAACAGATTTGTGGTTTCGCTTTCTGGCATAGACATGGCAACACTTACAAGTTTCAAAACTGAGTCTCCAACACCCAGAACATGTCCAGATTTTTAAACTTGTTTATATATTGCATGAACAAGACAATTAGCTGTATCTCTGAGATAGATTGGTTTAGTTTGTCGCTCTACGGTCATTTTGTGGAAACTTTGGGCTAATTAGACCTACAGTTTAACGTGGATTCCGAACCTCTAACAAACATCCATGCCACCACCAAGATTCTAACCTGAAGCCTGTGATATCAAAAACTAGAGCGCTAGTCAATTGGCCATTAGGACGCTCTCTATGATAGAGGCTAAATGCACGAATTATACATTTGCCTAATTTTCTTTAATAAAAATCGTATATAGTCAACAAAAATTGATAAATTGTTATCAAAATTTTAAAAAAAAATCAGATATTTTATAAAAATTTTTTAACATATCATGAAAAGTCTCAACATTCCTTTTATAAAAAGTTTCAACTTGCCATTTTTGAAAATAAAATTCTCAAAAAAAAATTTTTTTTAATGTCCTTAAAGGATTTTTATTGCAGTAAGTGATGATGTAAAGAAGAAGAAAGAAAGAAATACGTAAAAAATTCTTCATTTTATATTTTTAGCATATTTTTTCCTTTTTAACTTCTTCATTTTATATTTGTATATTTTTCTTTAAGTAGCAATTTTTTTCAGAAGTGGAAGAAAGCCTCCTATTCCTCAGCCTAAGAACGTTCAATAATCGATAAGGTTTCAATATTTTATTAAGAATTCAAAGAATCCAAACTGATTTATTCTACCAAAAATTGAATTGATCCGCGCCGAATTTCTGCCGTCACTTTCAAATGAAACACACGGCGCAAGGGTGAAAAAAAAATGCCTTTAAAAGCAAAAAAAAAAGGTAACTAATTCACAATTTTTCCTTTGAAGAGTATATTAAGTTTCAGATTATCATTTCTTTTTCTAGAAGGGTTCTTTTAAAAATGAAAGGAAAATACTCCATTCAGAGCTTTCAAGGTGCTAGCATTTATTTACGTTCTGGATCTGAAATAAACTTTTTTTTTAAATCGTGCTCACTTTTATTTTAAAATGCTACTTCTCAACAGTTTTTCAAAATTCACTTTATCAAAATATTTTTCGAAAACATCCATTTCTAAATGAAATAATTATATAAAAAGTATTATTCATGTTAAAAATAATCAATCAAAGGAACGGTCATTTTTTGTGAGCAAATTTCAGCATTCAACAGCAATGAGATTTTAGTATGCTTATTTAATAATAAGACTGATGCTGTGTCCTTTATGTTGTATGGTAATCAAAGGAATTTTTAAACTTTAAAAAGTGAACTATTGTCCGACCACCGATTGTGTGGGAACGGATGTGGTCAAAATGGATGTATGCAAACATGGACGGATGCAAAAAAGATGCAAATATGGACGGATGCAAACAAAACTAATAACATAATAGTGAAGAAAAATAATTTAGGAGTTTCTAATTACAATAAAAATAATTTTAATTTTAAATAATTATAATTTTAAATTACATTATAACTTTATATATATATTCTTCAGTACATGTGTTAGTCACTGAACTCCTCCTAAACGACTGAACCGATTTTGATGAAATTTTTTGTGTGTGTGTTTAATTGGGCCTTGGATGGTTCATATTCATAATTGAACCCGCTAGGTGGAGCTGCAATCGGGTTCTTTTGTAAATGTGTTTATCACTGAACTCCTCCTCAACGGCTTGGCCGGCTTGCATATACATAAAGTTTGCATTACAAGTGAACTGAGATTTCCAGTAGATTGTAGTCGATTGCATTGCAATATGTCGATTGAACAAGGATACCGGGTTTCGTTGGTGGCAACGGGTTCAAACTCAAAAGTATTCTGCAAGAAAATACAGCAGGAATCAGGCAGATTCTAAGAATGCACGTTGTCCATTATTAGTAATTGACTCTGGAACCAAAGGCAACCCCACACACAGCTATGACACCTGGACTCATACTCATTAAACAACTCCTTAAATTGCGCCGGGCTATTCTTACAGCGCACATATTATACACTAATCCTCTTCAAGTCAAAGGTTCTTCTTCTTAGGTTCCTTAGGTTCTTCTACAGTAATAATAGGCTCCATATTACTTATATCCATTGGCTCAAAGACGTCACTCTTACTGGGTGCGTCCTCTGAACTTCGACCACGTGACCTGAACTCACGTTGTCTCTATGCATATGACTTTGTAGACTTTTTGAATTCGAAAAGTCTTACGCAATAATTTTGTAAAACTGAACTTAAATAAACATTTTCTTGAAAAGTATATTTCATATTATTATTTTGATAACCACCTGTATGTTTGAGGTTTTCAAAGTGTGTGCCTTAGATCCTGGAATGCTACGGGTCTCCCTTAATCTTGAATCTTTTTTTCTAATGCAGCTGGCAAACACTTAGACAGCTTGGTCTTGATGCCTTAAGGCAAGCGCTGCACAGACGTTACTCACTTCGCATTACCCAGATAACCCGCGTGTAACTTGAAGATACGGACGTGGAGTAGCAATGTCCCCCAACGCTCCACTATCCTATTAGGTCCGGGACCTACGGTTTAAAGTGGATTCCGAACCACTGCAAACATCCATGGCACCGCCGGGACTCGAACCCGAAACCTGTGGTACCGAGCGCCAGAGCGCTAGCCACTGGGCCATTTAGGTCCTTAATCTTGAATCTGCTGCTAATGAAACGAAAAAGCTGTTCAAAATCTTTGTCTTTAATACACATTTTGGCAAAAGAAATAAAGAAGGATAAAAGTTGGCGATTGGCGATAAAAATCAAGCCAACAACATGAATCTATAGACGCATTAGTGACGCAATCAAAAATATTGAGTGAAGCGACAAAGGTTCAACAAACCTTACCTTTGTTACGTAAGGCACCATGATGTATAATTAGGGTACCTTGAGAAAAGTCTAATTACCTTAAAGGTATCACGACGTGGACAAGTTTAGGAACCCCCGATCTACGTAATAAGGAAATTTTTAACCTGACACTAATTTGCTATTGTTATGTTGATATGTTAGAAAAAAACATTTATCCTTATAAAGTTTAAATCTCTAACATATATTTTCATATAATGCAATTATTTTGACGATATAAATTTCTTTAAGATAAATTCAGAGGATTTAAAAACGTAGTTGGGAAAAAATATTAAATAGAAAAAGAAATTGAATAATATGAAGTAGCTGTGCTTCCTTCAAGAGTGCATAGTTTTCTACAATCAATTACAATCAGTATGATGTCAAAATACTAAGGCGTTCACTAGAGTAGCAAACATCACGTGCAAGTCTTAAATGAAAATATATGAAGTTTTCCAAAAAATAATTCTTATCGTGTCATGAAACAAGGATCATTTGAATTTATTTACATGGCTCCATAAATTTTAGAAACATGAAATGAAGAGATTTTCAACATGAGGAGATTTATTTTCTCTGAAATTCTGCAACGAGGTCATTTTTCCATATTAATTTTTGAAAATATTCATTCATAAAAACCTATTAGCATTTCAAAAGTAAAAAAATGAAAACAATATATTAAAGTAGTTTTATTGAAATTATAATTTCTCTGTTTTTGATTATAAAAATAATTTAATCAAGTAAAAATTTATCAATAATAAAAATATAGTTGTACTATTTTTTTCAATGCTACATGAAGGATTATTAATTTTTTTTTTCATTTTAATCCGATCGAAATAATCATAAATGATATACATTAATATTTTTTAATTATAATTATTTTTAATTTACTATTTTTTAATAATTACGAGAACTGTATGTATATTCTCTTTTATTTTTTAATATAAATTTATCATCATTATCATTATTATTATTTAACTATTATTATCTTTTATTATTTAACTGCTTTCTTTCCCAGGAAAATTCTTGAAACCATTGTTATTAATTGTGTAAATGATAGCTTCGTATACTTGATTACAATTTTATCTGCTCAAATAGAAAATAAAAATATAAATGGGAAGAAATTTTAAACTTTATTAGGTACCATATTAAAATATTTTATTCTCGTTTAAATTATTGACTCGTTTTATTATGTTGCTATATTCTTATACGGAATATTTAATCTAGAATATAACAATGTATTATAAATAGAATAAAATATTATATATATACCATTAACAACCATTTTATAAGACATAAGAAATATATGCACTTAAAACAACATAATTAATTGTATTCAATATTTGCATTAAATGTTTCCATTTTTTTGTTACAATTTTTAGTTGATTCCTGAGCCAACAATAAAAGTTCTTGAATATTAATAAAATTTATTATATTATTTCTGAAAGAAATGACGAATATTTTCATTTTATTACTATAATAAAATGAAATTTTGAGACTATAATATCATTGAAACGAAAAAATAAAAATCATTACATATTTTATCAGAGAAATAAAATTTCTATTATTAAATGTTCATTTTATTCATTTAAATTCTGTATGTTTCAACTCTAACTATTTTTATAAATTCATTTTAAATGTTCTATTGGGAATTTCTATTTATTAAAATTGAAAGATATTATTATTTATTAATCTGTAGAAATTCTAATTTTTATAATACACGTGGAGGAAATGTGCATTTAAATCTCCCATGAAACTTTACTGCTGGGATCAGACAATAAAATTAGGAAAATTATTATACTACGTATTTTTGTTGCATATGAGTTCTGTTTATTAACATAGTTACACGGTTAATTAAATAAAAATTCAGCATACGAAAAGAAATATTTTAAACTGTTTAAATTTTTTTTTTAATTAATAATTTCTGCAAAAAGATTTTTAAAAATTTCTTCTTAAATGTTTAAAAATTAATAATTTCTTTTCTTAATCCTTATTATTTTTTAAATTTTCTTTTCAATTTAAATGCTAAATCACTTTTAAACTCAAAATCAATAAAATGTATACCATGGTACGATTCATTCCACAGTGTTCCGTAGTTATATACTTTATTCCATAATATAATTCATTCCATAGCGTTCCGTAGTAATATACTTTATTCCATATTATAATTCATTCCATAGAGTTCCGTAGTAATATACTTTATTCCATATTATAATTCATTCCACAAGTGTTCCGTAGTAATATAGTTTATTCCATAGTATAATTCATTCCTTAGTGTTCCGTAGTGCAGGCTCGCAATTGAATTTTTTTGGGCCTGATGGCCGAAAGCTCTGGCGCTCGGTACCACAGGTATCGGGTTCAAATCCCGGCGTTGCCATGGGTGTTTGTAGTGGTTCGGAATCTACTTTAAACCGTAGGTCCCGGTCCTAAACGATCGTAGAGCGTTGCGGGGCATTGTGACTCCGCGTCCGTGGCTTATCTTCAAGATACACGCACCCCCTTGGTAACGCAAGGTGAGTAACATCTGTGCGGCACTTATGGTATAAAAAGATCACAGTCTGTTTGCCAGTTGTATTAGAAGGGGAAAAAAGTGTTCCGTAGTAATATTATTCCAAAGTACAGTTCCATATTAATACCATGGTAATCCATAGTCCTATGCTGAACTCATTGTAATACATAAAGGATTTCTGTTCATTGTTCCTTGTCGTACTTGGTCGACAGCAACATCTAGAACAAGTCCATGCACCCATGTGTCTTACCGACAACTCATGGTAAAGGGTAAAAAAAATGCAGCTTCTTTTTGTCCTTGGCCTTGCAACACAAAAGATGCAAAGGGAGAAGTCTGACTTTACCCCACTCCATTATACCCCCTCCCCCGGACACTGTGTACTTATTTTGTCGCCTTTTACGATATGCATAGGCTATAGTGGGACAATTCTAACCCAGACCCATAAGGTGTAAAAGGACTTTTTTACCGTTTTATAAAATCTGCAGTAATAAAATATGGTTGACTTATTATCTTCCAGTTAACTTCTTGTACAATTTAGTTTGTTTTGCATTTCATACTTTCTGAGATCTCAGATTTCAGAAATACGAAAAAAAAAACAATGAAAAGTATTTTAAAATCACGCAAATAAGCTTTTGCTAATTAATTAATCCATTAGTGTGATTGGAAATATCTGAAAAATTAGTGAAATATGCCAAAGCGAAGCAAAAAAAAAAAAATTTTTTTCACATAGATTAAATGTCGCAATTGTGCGATAGTAGCTAGGAAAAGTTTGTAAAATGATATTAAAGACAAGCAAAATGAGATGTAACAGACCCTTTTAATGAGTTTATTTTTTTACAGTAGAGGTTTAATAATGAGACATCAAATATTTTTCGGTAAGAAACGAAATTTTCTCACATCGTTTTTTATATTCGTTTAATTATTGATTCAAATCATATGTAAGAGTGTGCAATATTTCGTCAGTGAATATTTTTATCATTTCAAACATATTTATGATATTTAGAATTTCAAAAATGGCCCATCAATTGACTGTCTCTCTCATAAACAGCAATGTACTTTTTGTTATTGTACAATTGTCCGGCCTAAACGCTGGCCACTCACTTAGGCAAAGACATATCAACCAAGCATTTGAAATGACGCAGGGAATTATCACATAGTCCACGATTAGTTTAAGAGGTTTCAGCGTGATTAATTCGATGTCCAAGACCAGTCAAAAGTAAACGAACTTCACTAATTGACAATAAAATCACACATTGTTAATTAGTGAGGTTCATTACTTTTGATGGGTTCTTGATGTGCTTTTTTCATGTGCCTTTGTTAAAACTGACCCGCACCTAAGGTAGCGTGGACTGGCTGAAAAGTTTGGTCCCAGTCATATGGACATCTAGTAAGAGATGGGTTGAAAGGTTCGTAGGCTGACACATAGATGGTGCCACTAGTATTAAATCCATAAAATTTTTAGTTAGCCCTCATCTTCAAAAGACACGTGTATAAATTTGACAGCTGTGGCACTATTAGTATGCGAGTTATAGCATTTTTAGTGAAGCAACTTTTGTTAGTTTGAAAAAAAATGGATAAAAAGGAATTTCGTGTTAATAAAGCATTGCTTTTTGGCGAACAAAAAATACTATTGAAGCCAAGGCTTAGCTTGATAAACATTATTCGGACTTTGCACCAGGAAAATCAACCGTAGAGAAGTGGTTTGCTACATTTGAACGAGGCGAAATGAGCACCGTGGATGATGCACGCAGTGGACGCCCCAAAGAGGCTGTTACCGGCGAAAGCATCAAAAAAGTCCACACAAAATAATTTGATAACCGTAAAGTGAATTGGATTGAGATAGCTGAGACCCTAAAGATATCAAAGGAACGTGTTGGACATATCGTGAATGAATATTTGGATATGCGAAAGCTCTGTTCAAAGTGGGTGCCGCGCGAGCTCACAATCGACCCAAAACAACAACGAATGGATGATTCTAAGCAGTGTTTGAGCTGTTCATTCGTAATAAACCCGAATTTTGCATCGGTATGTGACAATGGATGCAACATGGCTCCATCATTTCACACCGGAGTCCAATCGACAGTCAGCCGAGGGGACTGCTCGTGATGAACACTAAAAATGCTATAACTCACATACTAATAGTGCAACAGCTGTCAAATTTATACACGTGTCTTTGAAGATTAGGGATAACTAAAAAATTATATGGATCTATGTGTCGGCATCTATGTGTCAGCCTATGAACTTTTCAGCCCGCCTTAAATGCTATATATATATATGCCAATTTAGTGAAAGTTAGCATTTTGCTTACTGCATATTACTAAAAAAAAAAAAAAAATATATGTTCATAGTCATCATAAATTAAACACCTAATAAAACAAAATAAGCATTTAATTAAATGTAACAGTTTTATACGTAATTAACTAAAAATTATATGGATTTAATTCTAGTAGCGCTATCTATGTGCCAGCCTACGAACTTTTCAGCCCACCTGTTATGATGAGAAAAGAAAGGTACTCGAATTTTACACTCAAAAGAATGTGTGGCTGTATCATCTCATGTAAAGGTCGACTTGCATCAAAAGAAACTCATGGATTGCTTCTTGTGGGATATAGAGAACGTGATTAACAATAAAATATTGAAGAGCAGTTAGTTCATTAACATTATACCGTAAACAACTGCATGGAGTGACACAAGCGATTTCACTAAAGCGACCAGATTTGATTGATGTCCTGTTTCTTTTTGACTGGCCATCCAAAAGTTTTCCTTTTCTGTAGCTTCGTTGTATAAAATTGTGATTAAAAATTGTATTTCATTTTTAATTTGATATTACAAGTTCCAGATGGTGAAAAATTTCAGGTGTATTCTAAATATTCCCTATAGTTGTAATAGTCTGGAAAAGTAATCTCCTAGGAGTGAGAGCCAGTGGAGATATAAGCCATACAAACTTATATTAGGACTGATGGTTACTCTTTTGAATCTAAATTGCTAGAAACGCATACTGTTACATTTCATTTGCTCTGAAATTAATTAAACATTAAAATATTTTTAACCTCGCAGTATTTAGATTTTATTAGAAGGATGTTTCTTGACATATGATCTTCGGCAAAAAATATTTTGATTCCTTCTGGCAGTCTTTACATTTCGATCAAATATTTTCCAATCATCCTGTATATATTTGCAGATTTTTTCCTATCAGAGAAGCAATCAAAAACATTGAACCCTATTTCAAGAAGAAGAATACATATTTGTCTGCTGCTTTTGACTGAGAATAATTAAATTTTATTGTCTTAATTAATTTTAATCTTTTAATCTTGTCTTGATAACTTTAATTTTTGTCTTAATTAATTAATTTTATTGTCTGAAAGTTTATTTACAGCGATATTATCTAGTTCTTTTTTAATGTTTTTGTAGTACTTTAAAATTCCGATTTTTTTTTTTTTAGCAAGGGTTTAAAATTCATTTTTTTTTCTTTAAAAATATTCAAAGCGGAAACTTTAGACTTTCATGGAAAAATTTGATTAATGGCAATGAAACAGGATACTTGATTGATTTGCTGATTCTGTGCTTCTTTGTTTTGATAGATCGTCTTTTATATTTAACATCCTAAAATTAATTATTCATAAGGTTAAATATCTCTAGTTCTTTTTGTTTCTTACTTCTTTTCCTAGAATAAACTACTGTTTTGTTTAGGAAGCTGTCATATGGTTTTGAATCTAGTCCCAGATAGACGATGTATTAAACATTATGCCTAAGAGCATAGTGCTTTAAATAAAATTAATTTACCTAAACTTATTTTCTTTAAATAAAATTCCAAGAAAATAAGTTTAGGTAGAACAAAATTTATTCTCTATTAAATATCCGCTTATAATGGTAATCAGTTATTTTAGAATACAAAAATTGCACGTTTTAAATTCGTGAAAAATTATAATTTAAAAATAGTATGGAAAATATTCGAAAAATGCATAAATTCCAAATTGGTAGTACCAATAAGGATTTAGCAATAAATTATATACAGCGTGATCATGTTTCAAGAAATTACCAAAACATATGACCAATTGCAAATATCTTTATTAATTCCATATTTAATAAACGAAATGTTTCTTTTTTACATTTGCTGATTTAAATTAAGTCAAATAAGAATAATTTGGTGAAAAATAACGCAAACAGTGAACTTCAAAATTTACTTAATATATAATGAATTTCAAGCGAAATAAGTTTTTTGAAAACAAATATTTTGTTTTGTTAAGTTATTTTGAAAACAAAAAAATATTTCAATACAGTCGAATTTTATCAAAGTTAGTACGGAGTTGTATAAAATTTTGTGCATATTCATTTTTAATTATCATTATTTTATTTAACTTGAAAAATTTTTTTCATATTGTTTATGGAATTTTTTTCCTATTATAGAATGTATTCAAAGCTTTGATTATTGATTATCGCAATCAAAGCTTTGAATATATTCTGTCGACTACATTCCATGAATTGGCTAGAATAAATTCGTCAAAAATTTAACTCGAGTAGCAATGGAAAAACATAATCGATAATTTTTTTTTTGTTCTCTTGTATTCATATCCATATAACTCCTGCCTAACATAAGAATATAAAAAAATTTGCATATTCGATTTTAATTATCATTATTTTATTGAACTTAAACATTTTTTCATAGCGTTTATGGAATTTTTTTTCCCTCTAATACGCAGCGCCGTATAACCAGCAACGTAATCTTTGCCCTCCCCTCAAAATATCAACAGCAGCGCATGATCCATGGTTGATACGCACCTGTTCTGTTATTGGTATAATAACAAAATAACATTTTGTTATTATACCAACGGTATACAAAAAATTAATTTTGAAAGAGCTACCACAACGATACACAATGTTTTATAGTATTCATGGCACACAAACTCTGTAATACCAATAATTCACTTATGCTTGATTCTAATCTACTACATAGTCTACTCCAAATTCAATGCAATGCTTGAAAAGAGAGTGAACAGGTATATAAACACCTACAGGACACTTCAACACCAACACTATTGTGTTGCGATGTCACAACCTCTTCAATTTTCTACCGACGCGCACCGCTGTCCCTTCATATTCAATCTAAACTTTGTAAATAATAAATAATACGCAGATGGTACAGATCTGGGAATACGGAGATAGTTGATGGACATAACTTGCCCTTTCATTGAATATTGCTGGTCAAGGATGGACTTGTCAGACATTGCATTGTTGTACAAGAGGCACCCATTTCCAATATCCAAGAAATCGGCACTCACATTGCACATTCATTTCAAAACATCTTTATAAAATGTTCTCTGGTCACAGTGAAACTTTGGAGATGAAATTATCGAAGAATGACATCTCGACTGTCATAAAATGTGATCAATATCGTTTCAGTTTTTTGATTTCGAAACACGAACTTGTATTGATTTCGGACTTGAGAGAGTAAACATGAAGAGTAAAAAAAAAAAAGAGTAAAAAGAGTTGAAAAAGAGTAAACATGAAGTTTTGGAAATTATTTTGAAATACTCAAAAATATTTCAATTTTTAAAAGTACTTTTATACAAGCTGAATAATCCATTATTTCTCGGGGGCACATGAAAAAAAAAAAAAAATGATAAAAGAGACAACAAAATTTAATAATTAGAAAGTTCAAAACTTGATTCGCTTTTATTACTATTCTGTAAGCAATGCAGGGAAAATTCAGCACCAAAAAGTTTTAAAAGCATTAAAATTTATTTAAAAATAAACATTTCAATGAAAAATTTCAGACAATTACTTATGGATGCACAATATTTTACACTCAGCTTCGAAAAAGCTTAGAATAACTAAAAAGTATAATATATGGTATATTGGAATTTTTTACCAAAATTTTTGCTTTTTAACAGAGCCCTTCTTTGAATACAAATTCAGTCATTTGCAAACCAAATTCCCCTTCTGAAAATTAGAGTTTTATTTATATGCGAAAACATGCATGTATGTATATATGCTTATGATGACATCCATGAATATATGTATACGTGAGAATATGAATGTTGTCTTGAGTTGTCTTGAACTGGTCTTGACGTATAATTATGCATTATTAAACTGTAACTATTGCAATGAATAAGCATGTCTTTTTGTAAATAACGTATGCATGTGTGTATGCAATGCATGTTTATAAGTGTTATTTATGTAAGTTCATTATATATATAAATATATATATATATATATATATATATATATATATTTATATATATATATATATATTTATATATATATAATATATATATATATATATATATATATTTATATATATATATATATTTATATATATATATATATATATATATATATATATATGTATGTATATATGTATGTATATGAGCCAATTTTATATGGAAATTTGTATGTGTGATTACATGCGCGTTTGTATATATGCTGTAGTCTACGATCATTTTTTGCACTGTGAAATTAATTAATCGGGCCGTACGATTGAAAGTAGATTCCGAACCACTGCAAGCATTCATGGCACCGTCAGATTCGACCTGAAACCCGTGGTACAGAGCACCAATGTGCTAGCCACTTCACTTTCAGGTCCATATATTGGTATCTATGCCTATATTCAGGTCCCTATTCAGTAACTATTTTGGTTACTTGACAAAATTCCATATTGCATATATGCCCGTATGTGCTTGTGAATATATATTGGTATGTTGTACCTATCTATCTGTACTTATGTGTATGTACATAATCTATATGTATATATCTATCCTCATATATGTGCGAATAAATATCGGTATTTAAAAAAAAATTTAAATATTAAATATTATTAAAACTTTTCTTAGTATTTAATGAATGATTTCTTTACACATTTTTTCACAGATTTTCATCTACTTAGAGTTTGGTTTGATTTGTCGCTCTACGGTCATTTATTCGGGCTAATTAGACAAAGACCTACAACTTAACCTGAATTCCAAATCACTCGCAAACATCCATGCCACCGTCAAGACTCGAATCTGAAGCCTGTGGTACCAAAGGCCAGAAGTCTGGCCAATTGGCCATCAGGCCGCCCATCTACTTAAAGAGTTAATTAAAGAGGTAAAGGCTTTTTAATTCCGTTCACAATATTATGATTGATATTTTGGGATGAAATGTATCACCACGTCGGTTCCAAAAGATCTCAACTTTGTCCCAAAAGAGCATTTAAAGTAGGTATCTGAAGACATCATTTCCCTACTACGGACTCCACCTTCACAAAAGCAAAGAATGCTTTTGGCCAAGCACCATATGCACTGATATGGCACCATGTGACTTTTTTCCTGTTCTCGGAATTAAAATGACCACTTCGAAGGAAGGTGTTTTGGCTTTGGTAAGACCTTCGAAAGAAAATTTCCTGAAGGAACTGAAGGCCATACATCAATCAGCTTATCAAAAACTATGGAGGATTAGATGAAGCCTTTTCATAGTTGTGTGTTATGTTCGATAGGACCCACTTCGAAAGTAACAAAATAAATTCTGAAAGGTTAATTGATTTGGTTAATTTCCGAACAATTTCCGGATACTTTTACATAGAATGTAAAAAGTGTCTGGAACCTGTCTTAGAAAAGCATTGAAACATCTCTTTAGCCAGGCATACAAATTCAAAACATATTACCAAACCACCCATCACTTATCCATTTTAAGAAGGTTTATTAAAATAGATAATTTTGTTGTTGTTGTTGTTCTAATGCATGGTAACAATGGCATTAAAGAGACTTTTAATCATTATCCATAACCAAGAGTTTCGCCGCTGCTACTCATGTAGCACTACCCAGGAGCACGTGTAGCTTGAAGATATGCTACTGATGCGAATAGCACTAACCCCACAACATCACTCTCTACGATCCTATTAGACCGGGATCTAAGGTTTAAAGAGGGTTCCGAACCACTACAAACATCCATGGCACCACCGGGACTCGAAATCGAAACCTGTGGTACCGACAGCCAGAGTGATAGCCACTGGCCTCCAGGCCTCAAATATATAATTTTATGCACATAAATCACATGATATAAATACATTTTGTATTTATTAGTTAAAATTATAAATTGAAACAGTTAAAACTGCTGAGATAACAAGCCATAAACTCACTATATTTATCTAATAAACAACTTACGAAACATGTAATCACAAAATGCGACAAATAGATAAAAAAAAATCTCTATAAAACATATCAAATATATTGTCGATTTAAAGAAGAATGCTTTATACTTAATAAATATTCACAAAATCCCAAAGTCCTAATGAACGTTTTCATAAGTCGGATGAAAAAGTAAATCCTGCAGCTCAACAAGATAAAAAAGAAAGTCGTATCAGGAGGAATAAATTTATTTTTTCAGCACTTTTCCATGTTTAGTATTCATTTGAGTGTCTGGAGGATTTGTACGTCACCGTTGAATTTTCTTCTGCTTCTGAAGGATGCATGCAAATATTGAATTGAAAATATCAAGGTTGATGATATGAAATAATGTGGTTTTAACTTTTATTTCCAGATAATTTTGAAGGATATAAAATTAGATTTCGATACAAAATGTTCTGTTTTTGGGGATATTATTACAATCACTAGAAATTTGCACCATTGTAGTGAAGGCAAAAGTTTTTTATTCTTGTTTTTAATATTATTGCTGTTTGTATCCATTTCGAAAATTGAATTGTTTTATAACCTTTTAAATTACGTTTTTTTTACTGGCAACATCGAAATTATTTTAAATGGCAATTTTATAAAAAAAACTATTGGAATTTATTTTTTTGCCAGAAATTTAGAAGTTGCAAAATTAATATTTATTTCAAATATTGAAATGATATCCATTCTCATATTGATTATGAATTTCATATTTATCATTGGTAAATTTGTCTCATAAACGATATTTCTCTAATTAAATTGGCATGATTTTTTAGATAAGAGTAGCATTGAGTTAAAAAAAAAAAGTGATAATGCACATATTTTCTTTAAAATTTTAATGGCTTATTGAATTTATTGATACGAATGCGTTGGTCATGGATAAATTCTCAATTAGTCATAATACGTTTTTTTTTTATCCCACTTGGCAGACAGCAACATCTAGCAAGTTCAAAAACCCTGTGTGGTCTCATAGAAGGAGGGATCTTTGTGATAGAGCACCAGTAGGTAGAAACCTGACTTGGTAGTAGGGTACCTGCGGTAGTTCCCCAAAATCCTCCCGGGAGGACTTTAGGGAACTACCCCGCATTTGCACTAACGTACGGAAGAAACCCGGAGAACATCCACCAAGTAGTCTAATTAACGAGGCGAGATGCTGAACATCTCAAATGTCATCGAGTCTCCTCAATTAACAACATAGCCGCCAGCGCATTGAACTTCAGTCCTAATGATCACCAGCGGCGAACGTTGCCACTGAACCACAAGTCGGTCTCACAAAACGTATTGTATATTTTCTTGAAATTAAAAGTATAATTTAAAACATTTTTAATAAATTTCATGTGTGCATTTTGGAAAATTGATAACCTAAATGATAATATATAATTAAATTTCTTATGAACTAACAATTGACAAATAAGAAATACTAACATAAATTACATTTTTGTTAAATATTAATTTTTGGTCCATTATCCAAACTTTTAAAAAAAAAAAGTTATGTATTGAATTAATTATGTAAAGAACATTGAAAAAGTTATGTAAAGAACATTGTTTATGTAGTACTTTCTTAAGCTTATTAAAAAAATGCTACATAAACAATGTTCTATAAAATAATAGATACTTTTCTATCAAATAATAACGTTCTCTAACCTTTTTTCTTTGTAAAAAATTAATAACCACTAATAAGAGAGTGGTTTTAAAGTAATCATCCACCAAGTAGTCTAATTAACGAGGCGAGATGCTGAACATCTCAAATGTCATCGAGTCTCCTCAATTAACAACATAGCCGCCAGCGCATTGAACTTCAGTCCTAATGATCACCAGCGGCGAACGTTGCCACTGAACCACAAGTCGGTCTCACAAAAACGTATTGTATATTTTCTTGAAATTAAAAGTATAATTTAAAACATTTTTAATAAATTTCATGTGTGCATTTTGGAAAATTGATAACCTAAATGATAATATATAATTAAATTTCTTATGAACTAACAATTGACAAATAAGAAATACTAACATAAATTACATTTTTTGTTAAATATTAATTTTTGGTCCATTATCCAAACTTTTAAAAAAAAGTTATGTATTGAATTAATTATGTAAAGAACATTGAAAAGTTATGTAAAGAACATTGTTTATGTAGTACTTTCTTAAGCTTATTAAAAAATGCTACATAAACAATGTTCTATAAAATAATAGATACTTTTCTATCAAATAATAACGTTCTCTAACCTTTTTCTTTGTAAAAAAAAAAATTAATAACCACTAATAAGAGAGTGGTTTTAAAGTAATCATCCACCAAGTAGTCCGAGGCGAGATGCTGAACATCTCAAATGTCATCGAGTCTCCTCAATTAAAACATAGCCGCCAGCGCATTGAACTTTATTCCTAATGATCACCAGCGGCGAACGTTGCCACTGAACCACAAGTCGGTCTCACAAAACGTATTGTATATTTTCTTGAAATTAAAATCTAATTTAAAACATTTTTAATAAATTTCATGTGTGCATTTTGAAAAACTGATAACCTAAATGATAATATATAATTAAATTTTTATGAACTAACAATTGACAAATAAGAAATACTAACATAAATTACATTTTTTGTTAAATATTAATTTTTTGTCCATTATCCAAACTTTTAAAAAAAAAAGTTATGTATTGAATTAATTATGTAAAGAACATTGAAAAGTTATGTAAAGAACATTGTTTATGTAGTACTTTCTTAAACTTATTAAAGAAAAATGCTAAGTGATAAACAATGTTCTATAAAATAATGATACTTTTCTATCAAATAATAACGTTCTCTAACCTTTTTTTCTTTGTAAAAAATTAATAACCACTAAAAGAGAGTGTTTTAAAGTAATCAAAACTCAATTATAAAAATTTTATACACGAAATTATTATTTTATACACCCATTGATACCTTTGTGTTTAAGGGGCCTGAATGGGCTAGTGGCTAGAACTCTGGCGCTCGGTACACAGGTTTCGGGTTGGAGTCCTGGCGGTGCCATGGATGTTTGTAGTGGTTCGAAATCCACTTTAAACCGTAGGTGCCGGTTCTAGCAGGATCGTAGAGCGTTGTGGGGCATTGTTACTCCGCGTCCGTGGCTTATCTTCAAGTTACACGCGCCTGCTTGGGTAATGCAAACTGAGTAACGTGTGTGCAACGCTTGGCTTAAGGCGTCCAAGACAGCTGGCTCAGTGTTTGCCAGCCGGTTGTCTAGGTCAACTGAAAAAAAATTAATACAAATTACTTCTTAAGACAAAACGAAGCATATGATTTTATTATCGATTTTTACCAATATTTCTAATTGTGGTAATGCTCTGAATATAAATTTAGCCCTTCTGCTTTTATGGACCAAAAAATAACGTCGTTTTAAAAAATGTTTGAACAGTGATTTTATTACAGCCATCCAGAATCAATCTCCCGAAGGATACTTAAATAAAGGAAGGCATTTATCTTTCAAGGAATTGCCTCTCAATTGTAATAGAGGAACAATGTCCTTAAGTAAAGGAACATCCTAACTCGATTTCTGAGATAGTCCAATGCATTGAAGCGTATATTAGAACTATTGAGAACAGAATAAACTATGAAGAATCGTCCCATTTGAAATATTATCTTGTAATTCAATCATAGACATATGGTACGAATTGCTCTTCCAATTACCTAAGTAATTGTTTGATTTTGTATTGGTATTGGTATTTTTTTGTATTGGTATTTTTTGTAATTTTCCATAGTTTGAATGCTATTAGATATTTTTGTAATGTTCGACAGTTTGAATATTATTAGATATTCCTGTAATTACGATAGTTTGAATATTAATAGATATTTTTGTAATTATTGATTGTTTGAATATTATTAGATATTGTTGTTATTATCGATAGTTTAAATACAGTAAATATATTTGTAATTAACGATAATTTGAATATTATTGGATATTTTTGTAATTATTGATTGTTTGAATATTATGAGATATTTTTTGTTATTATGGATAGTTTGAATGTTATTAGATATTGTTGTTATTATGGATAGTTTCAATATTATTACATATTATTGTTATTATCGATAGCTTGAATAGTATTAGTGATAGTTTGAATGCATCGATAGTTTGAATATAGGTAGTTATATTTTCGCAATTATTGATAATTTGAATATTATTAATATAGGGCCTGGATGGCCGAGTGGCTGGCGCTCGGTACCACAGGTTTCGGGTTCGAGTCCCGGCGGTGCCATGGATGTTTGTAGTGGTTCGGAATCCATTTTAAACCGTAGGTCCCGGTCCTAATAGGATCGTAGCGCATTGCGGGGGGTATTGTTACTCCGCGTCCGTAGCTTATCTTCAAGTTACACGCGCCCCCTGGGTAATGCAAAGTGAGTAACATCTGTGCAGCGCTTGCCTTAAGGCATCCAAGACCAAGCTGACTAAGTGTTTGCCAACTGCATTAGAACCAAAAAAAAAATATTATTAATCTTTGTTAATGCCCAGTGGCAAACAGGCGTATATAGAATGCAAGAACACTGTGGTTAGAATCCGTTGGCGGCATTGTTTTTAGCCACTGCTTTCAGATACGAGAAGATTCGATGATGGTTGTGACAATGTATAGAGCACCTCGCATTTATTAACTATCTGCCTGGTGGTAGTTTCCCAAATATCCACCGTTACAGTACGCAAATAAGGTTGCAGTTCCTTTTTAAAGTCCTGTCGGAAATTACTGATTTCTATGAGGTCCTCCACACCTACGCATGATGTTCACTAATGTTTCACTCTTACTGTTATGACTGCTGCCTAGCCCTAGGTACAGAGATCAGGAATGGAAGGGAAAAAATATTCTTTTGGAAAAAAGTTTTTTTAAATTTGAATGAAAGGAAAATAATTGGTGATAGCGCAGCGAGCGTACGTCATGCGATACACAAATGTGGACAAATTACCCCTGAAAGTCCTTACGAAAGCAACACTCTTCTCATAATTAGTGGATAAGTCAGTGACTAATCGTTGTATTAATAGGAAAATACGAGGTTCGCTGATACATGAAAAATAATAACGTTACATAATAATGCATTTTTTTTTAATATCGTTAAGATAAATATTCAATTGCTTATAATCACAATTATACTCTATTATTAATCATCCTCAGTGGCACAACAGCCCATGGTGGGCCAAAGCCGTCTGCCTACTGGCAGATTTCGAGACAGGAGACGTTTTGTTTTTACGGGGCAGGGTTGTCAGCCCTATGCCCAACGCTCTACAGCCATATTTAGACCAGGATCTTAGGTTTAAAGTGGTTTCCGAACCACTATAAACCCCCATGGCACCGACCCATGGCATGGTACTGTTATGACTGCTGCCTAGCCCCAGGTACAGAGATCAGGAGTGAAGAACCAATATTCTTTAGGAATTTTTTTTTTTAAATTTGAATGAAAAGAAAATAATTGGGGGTAACTGTGACAGCACACGAGCATATGCCACGCGGTACACAAATGTGGACAAATTACCCATGAAAGTCCTTCCGAAAACAACACTCTTCCCATAATCAGTAGACCGTTCGTTATATAAATAGGAAAATACGAGGTTCGCTGATACATAAAAATGATAACGTTAATCACAATATACACTATTATTAAGCAAAATACTAAAATATTTCCAGATTGGGAGAATGCAATATAATTCTCATATATAATATATACGACAATATATATATATATAGAGAGAGAGAGATGTGACAATATATGTAGACAAATATATGAAATATAATATATGTACTACATAAGTGTACAATGCTTAATTTAAGCAATTCGCTATTTGTGTTTCTTTTATCACTTATGTATAATTCTCATTTCCGATAATCAATACTCTTAAGTCAGGGATGGGCAAACGTTTTCGGTCGCGACTCAATTAGGCGCGAGCACTGAATGATCACGAGGGCTCTCCCCGCGAAGACGCTTGTTTCCGACGTGTCGGAAGAGTTAAGACTGTAAACGAACGTCGATTTCCAGCTCCAAATGGCCTTGAAAACTAAATACATGAGCATCAGGTGCAGTGCTCTGATCTGCCCTCTTAAAGTGTGAAAAACATCTCTGACAGCAAATTCTTTTAAATTCGTCTTGAGTCTTTCTGCACTACGTTTCCACCAACGTTGCGGACAAGTGACTAGCGTTCTGGCCTTTGTTATCCCAGGCTTCAGGTTTGAATCCTGGAGGTGACATGGATGTTTGGAAGGGTTCGGAATCCACTTTAAACTGTAGGTCCCGGTCTGTTTAGCCCAAAGTGTGCACAAGATGACCGTAGAACGGCAAACCAAACCAATCCACCGTCGTTGCGTAGAGATCAACCCCATACATTTTCATCCAAGATTTTACTTATTGATGGATTTCACTGGCATGCATCTCATTTATCCTGACATTTAGTGCTATACCAGAGATGGGCAAACCTTTTTGGTCGCTAGTCAAAAATCGAAAAAGTTTGGTGGTCAAAAAAGTTTGGTGGCCATAATTTTTCTAAAATTTTAAAAACAATATACAATTACAATTTAAATATGCTAATGAGATGAATGAAATTGCGATTTCATTTTAAAAGTTCCTTATATTGAGGTTCGAAGTGAGATGGACTGATTCTAAGGAACGAGGCTAAATGCTCATCTGTCAGCCTACTTTTGAAATAATTTTTTTCTAAGGTTCATAGTTGAAAACACTTGTTCACATATATAAGATGAAGCAAACAAAGCATTGATTTTCTGGGAGTGAGATATTAAATTTGGGAAACTTACTTTCGATAATGATTGAACTCTATGTTTGGCATATCTAACTTTGGCATATTTAGCTACTTTGGTTTGCTATTTCCGTCAATTTATGTTTTGTGGAACAAAAATAGAGAAAATAAAAAGATCATCAGTCCTTTGAAAAAGGAAGGAAAAAATATTTAATCAAAATAGAAAAAATGATGGATGTATAATGTATAAATATATATTTCTTTTAATTTGCCTCTTACCGGCAAAATTAAAAAATTCTATTCGTGGGCCGGATAGAATCTTCCAACGGGCCATAATTTGCCCATCCCTGCTCTAAGTGATGAAAATTAATTAATATGTAAGAATTTAAGAAGGAAGAAAAACACATATTTTCGGTTAAAATATTAATTGTTGATGTATCTATAAATCAAAACGATGAAAAAAATCGTAGCTAATATTACTAATTTAATTCATTATTTTATTATATATTGATTTAATCTAATTATTATTCAAAAATTTCGTTAATTTATATTTATTAATATTAGATTTAATTATAATATAAATTATATATTATTAATAATAATAATTTATTTATAATAAACATAGTTATAACATCTAAAATAAGACCTTTGAAAGATATAAAATTTTAGAACAATAAATTTATTCTAAGCATTTGTAAAAATTTTAAAAGAATGCTTTTCCGAATTGGTAAAAATAACGTATAACTGTGATTGACAGCCAGTTTTTATTAACGGTTTATCCCAAAAAATATTTATCGTGGAGCAAAAATTGCTCATAACGATCGATTTATCGAAAGCATAAAAAAATTTATTCCACAGGTATCCCAAAACAGACGGAATAGACTTCCAAAAAAATGTTATATCGAGTATAATATTACACAACGAATAAGGTACGAAAGGACACCTGCGCCATTTTGGAGTTCCGCTATTGGCCATAAAATTCTAAATGGAACAGGAATTTATTAATTTTATATTACACAAATAAAAAATAACTACTGTTTTATTATTAAAAATGAGAAATAAATTTTTTAAACGATTAAATCGTCTGTTATGTAAATCAAATTATTTGTTGCAATATTATTGTTGTCCAGGGTGATTATAATTAAAGTCTCACCTTCAAAAGCTGTAAAAGAATCACTCGTCAAATGTGAACTGAAGATACTTGAAGTAGGGGGAAACGCTACGGCATCAAAAAAAGTTCCACCGATTTTTCCCACCCAAATGGGTATGACCTTGTCGTGGTGGATGGGCTTTCCACTAACAGTGTTACAATTGCTTGATGACTTGAAACCCCGAAACAATCAAGCACATTGAACACTAGAGTTGGTTTAATGTACAACTCATGTCAAATAAGTTGTCATTTCGATTCAAAATATCACTGGTAGCCGAATTCACTTTCATTAAGCTGCTTACAGTGCCATCTGTAAATAAAGTTTGAAACTTTTTTTTTGTTGCCGTGCCGTTTCCCCTTCTTCAAGTATCTTCAATTCAAATTTGAAGTAATTGTCGTTTCTTTCTTCAATTCCTTCTATCAGCTCACACTCGCCCGATATATATCTTGTTCAAATTTTCAATCGTTAATAAAATACTTTTTTATTGATCCACTCAAGTTCAAATACAATTTTTTTAAACTTGTAGTGGATGACACTGGATGTTAATACAGTTTTTTCAAATATTAATTAAATTTAATTAATTAACTTTAGTTTCTTTTAGATTTAAGTTGCCTATATCTACAAATAGATGGCACCAGATAAACTTAAAAAAATGAATAAAAATTATTTATAAAAACTTTCTGTAATATAGTGAAAAAAAAGTAGAAATTGACTTAAAAATTTCTTTTTTATATTACTTGTTTTACATCATTTTGAAAGTGGGACTTTAATTATAATCACTCTTTATATAATATTATTAATAAGGCATTACCATATTATATGATAATATAATGTTATTGTATTGATATTTTTATTATTGTAATAATAAATCTTAATTCTAACCAAACACTCAGAAAATATGCCTTCTTATTAGTTTAAACGCCATGCAAATAATAATAGCTTTTTGCAGGTGGAAGATATCTTAATAACAGACAATTTATTTTTCAAATGATTGCATGTCCTTGAACTAGAAAATTTTAAACGAATCATTTCTGACTTACAAACAACTTCAAGAACGAAATTTGCTTTTTACGTTACATATACTGAATTAATTTATAATTTCTTAAAACTTTTATGTACATAATATAAAAATGAGCACGTGAAATAATCGTTTATATTAACATCAAGATCATTTGTTACGGAATCGATTATAATTATTCTAAATAAATTTTATTATCTTTTTATATTTATTATATGATTCATATAATAAAGTATTTAAAATAAATGTGTGAAATAAGAAGTTAAAAAATTTTACAAAGATAAAATCGTAATCCAAAAACCAACAAATGCAAATTTAGAACACCATTAAAAATGTGGAATAAAAATTATTGATAATAACCGAACATCAAGCTTAAAAATGGATGTTAAAATAAACAATAATTATCCATATATCCTATCACGTAAAAAAAAAAACTTGATTTCTTTCTATATCAAAAAAAAATTATGTATATTAAGATCACACAAAAAAATATTTGACAAATGCTTTAAACACAAGCCATTTTTAACAACAATTATTTCATTTATCCCATGGCATTATTTCAAATAAACGTCTATATCTTGATAAGAATTTTAAAAAAATTACAAAAACAAATAAAAAAGGAGATTCTTAGGAATATATTGAAAAGATAATAAAAAACAAAAATATAGGAAAAAATATAATAAATAATTTTTGAATATTATATTATAATAATATAATAAATAAAAATAGATTAAAAGATAATAAATCTTTAATATAATTTCAAGACATTAAAATGTTATTATTTATATTATTTATAATATAAACATATTTTAATTTTTTCCATATAGTTATTTGATTATGATTGTATGAATACTTATTAATTTAAATATGTTAGAAATTCAAGGTTCTTATTTATTTCATATGATAATGAAATAAATAAGATCCTTGAATTTCTAATGCCGTTTTATCATTTTCTTTCGAAAGAATATTATAAAATTCTTTTTTTTTTACGAAATGAATTTCGTTTAGACGGAGTTTGAAATGAAACAAAATTTAATTTATTAACGTATTAAAAATTTAATAGCCTTTTGTAAAAGTAACAATGTGAGGAAAATTAAATGCAACGAATAAAATGAATATTTAATTTCCCTTGAGGGCAATCAATTTTTTTCTTCCATTAATATTAAATCATAATTTGATTACAAATAAAAAATAGGAAAAACTCAAATACGCTTAAAAGTTTATCAAAGCAGTAATAAAGCTTTTCAATAACATCTTTGCAATAAAAAAAAAAATATTATTTCTCTACAAATGTATTTAAATTTACATTTTTATTAATTTCATAACATTTTAACGACAAAAAAATTGAAAAATATTTCATTAAAATTTATTTAAAAACGAAAATGTTTATTCTCGTTTTTTTTGCATTTCTTATTATGAAATTGTTTCTTCTTTTTTTTATTGATTATAAAAATCTAAAAAAGCATTAGATGACAATTCAGAATATAATATTCTCGGTGATTTAATTTTAATGGAATATTTTACTCATTAAATAAGAATTTAATTTGTTCATAAAAACACATAATATACTATTTATATAAACATATCAAATAACATTTCGTTAGCATACAAACGTATATGTATATCATATAAATTTTATTATCTTTCAATCAAGACATATTTTTCTACCCGAATAATATAGTTTTGCTTTTAATTCTTAAAATGTAGACATATTCATTCGAATTAATAGACTCAAGCCAGAAAGCTTTAAAAACGTTAAATTTGAATTAATTTTTTACATCTGTTTTAAACAAATCTGAAAAAAATTATTCATATTGATTTCAAGTTAATGGCACATTGTACTCATTAAATAAAAATTTATTTTGTTCGTAAAAGCATAATAATATCTTTAGCATACAAACTTATATGCATATTATATATCATTTATTATTTACCAATCAAGACATATTTATGTACAAAAATAACATAGTTTTGTTATTATTTTTTTTAAAATTAAAAAAAAAAACTACCTTATTTTTGTAGATATTATGTATTTATTGGAAATATAGATATTATACATTGAATATAGATATAGATATTATAGAATATAGATATAGATATTAATAGACTTTAAGTCTATTAGTGTTAAAAACTAGAACTATTATTCTTAAAAAGACTGGAACTATTATTGTTTAAAAGACTAGAATTATTATTGTTAAAAAGACTAGAACTATTATTGTTAAAAAGACTAGAACTATTGTTAAAAAGTCAGAAAGTGTTAAAAACATTAAAATTTGAATTAATTTTTTACACCTGCTTTAAACAAATCTGAAAAGAATAATCTTCTTACCTGTGGAGCAGACAGCACTGCGCTGAGTACCCATGCAGCAATGACAGCTTTGTGCACCTGCATTCGTGCTTTGATGCGCCTCATGGGAAACCGCACGGCGCACAGCCTGTCAAATCCTATCACCACCAGAGTAAAAGTAGACAGGTAGAGCGAGAACATCTGCAAGAACTTGAAGACTTTGCACAGAAAGTTTCCCCCGTACCATTCCACAGTCAGGGGTCCAGAATCCTTCCCCGATGATGCAAAAGCACGTAACGAACAAATCAGACACAGACAGATGCACCAGCAGCAAGTAGACAGTTGAAGAATGCTGTCGGCCGCGTCTTATTATAGAACCCAAAGTTGCAACATTTCCCCACGCATGCTAAGACGCCCAAATTCAGAAGAACCACTCCTTTGACTAGAGTGTGAGTGTGAAAAGTCGAAGTCGGTGCGTGGTTAGTGGAATGATTGCAGAACGAGTCGTTCCAGCATTCCGTGAGGTTCCAGTCTGCCAGAGAATCGTTCGCAACAAGTGTCGGAACATCGTGGATCGGTGTCGGTTCCACAGTAATGTTCTGTTCTTTGCCAGGAAATTCCTTTGGTACGAGAGTTATTGGAAATAATGTTAAAGATTTCAAGTTCTCAATACCATTACGTTCTTTTGTGAAAACGTATTGTTCTTTTTTACTTCTAAATTCGAAGGACTCGTGTTTGACGTATTGTGTTCTGATACAGATAGAGCTCCTGTATTCCGTACTGGTCTGTTAAGTTGTTTAATGGTGATTCCATTATTAGAGAAATTTAAATTATGGATCAAACCACTTGTCACATCTTTGAAGTAATCCATCAGCTTATAGTTTGTTTTTTTTCCAACTTTTGACTTGCCTTTTATATCAGTTGAAGCAACTTCCAGTAATTTAAAAATTGTTTTATCTTCCGATTTGCAAAAGGAAGTCATACTTAATTCCCCAGTAAAAATTTTGGAATGAGTTTCAAGGAAGATTTATCACTTAATTTAAATATGTTCCTCTTTAGATTTCCAATTGGTTCATCCGTTTCGAAATTTTTAATTTTTATTTCAGAATTCTTAAAAGCGGAAGAACCACTTAAATTACGATCGCTTAAAGCGATGACATCCACCACGAAAAGTAAATAAAGAATATAATAATTCATATAATTCGCTGGAAACTTATGCAAGAGCATTTTTTCCTGGAAACGGACGATTTCACAGAAAGCCAAGAAAGTGCCGCATTTTCCCTAAATTGGAAAAATTAACCATGACGATGTAAATTGTCGACTTCAAATTTATGACTTCATTGTTGTATTTTTTATTAGACGTATATTCCAGATTCCATGATGGTTATTTTAACGTAATCATAGTTTTTGAGGAATAGACTTTAACCATTGAAGCCAAATTTATGAGCTTATTTATCAGTAAATTCGCTATTATGATGCACATGCCAAATACATTAAAAACCTTTTTCTAGTGCTTTTGATTTTGATTTTCAATTGTCTTTTTTATGACTCAATAAAAAATAAATTTTTAAATCAGATTAGGTTGATGGCATTAAATGACATTATTTTGAAAAATAGTTGACTATTTTTCAAATAATTCGGTTTTATTATAAAAATTAGAAAACAGGAAATTAAAAACTGATTAATTATTTCTAATCAAAGCGTGAATTAAATGGATAATAATCTATCATATAATATCGCTATTAAACTAACAAATATTTTAGGGAGTTAAAATTTAAATATTTTTTTAAAATATCATCAGATTTTTAATATTTATTAAATTCATTGTTAAATAAACTAAATTTGAATAATTATTTTGATATAATGGAGTACATTTTTCCTCAAAAAAGTAATTTTTTACATTACTGATACTTAAAACCGAGAAATTTATTTTATTTCCAAAAACAAATGTCTTGTATATCAAATATTTTAAAATATTACCTACTTCAATAGCTTTTTCAGCCAACTTCGATTTAAATGGCAAACCTCCTGAATTTTTTCAATGCAATTGAAGCATTTCTGATCATCCCAATAAAATTTTAAAAGCGAAGAACGTTCGAAATAAAATAATTCGAAACTTTTCCAAACTCGAGAAAACTTTTCCAAAATCGAATAAAGTTGTTCGAAACTATGAATCACGTACACAGCAGAACATGGAACGATAAGAACAGAATCGTCTGCAGCTTGACGAAGACGTTTATTATTATTCGGTGGGACACATTTCACCACAGATAGGGCTCTTCGCGGTGCATTGTCGGCCGGCAGGCAGACGATAAATAGAGAAGATAGAATTGTTCGTTTTTGGAACAGTGGCAGCGACGTCTGGCGACTGATTTGAAATCGTTTGATGGGGGATTCCACGCCGTTCTAACTACTTGGGTTCCAAAGAGGTTATTTTGAAATCTTTTGAGAGAGTTTCCTCTAACGGGAGAGCTTTGCATTCCGAAAAAGGGGCTAAAATTACGTATCGAAGTTTCGAAAAGTTTCTTGCTCGTAGTAAAATTAAAAAGGGTTGACAAAGAATTCTTTGAGTTACAACGAAAATCGTGTCCTCAATGTTTTCAATATATTTTGTTTAAGGTAAAGTTTTTTATTCAAAAAAATTTTCAGAATTTCTTAAAAATATATTTTTAAAATAAGAAGAGCAATTTTCTTTTTATTCATTTGATTCGTAAATTGAATAAGAAAATCGAATAAGAAATTATTGCATACATTTTAATTTTAGAGCGAACATAGAATTGAAGTTTTGAATCAAACTAAATAAAAAAAAATTTAAATAACTATAGAAGTTTATTGCATTTAGAATAATAATTATTTAAAGTAACAGATATGATTTAAGAAATACAAAAATTGTTTGAATTCTTACATTAATATAATGGACCATAAATATCCTAAATTGTACAGATAATCCAATTAATCGTTTCTCTTTCAATGAAAAATCAATAATTATTAAGAAGGCTTCATAAATTTCTCTTAAGGGCTTTTCCAATTTAATTGAGTTTGGAATCCTTTATTTAAAACCCTTTATTACCCTTTATTTAAATGATTTTTAGTTACATAGTTAGAAATTGAAAATATTATATGTATGCTCTAAGTACCTTATGATAGGTATCGCATATTTTAAATATATAATTATGTACATTTCATTCTAGTAATACTTTTATTTGGGAATCTTCTGATACACAGAGTTCTTCCTGATTATCTAGCGCTCTGGCCGTTGGTGCTTCAGGTTCAAATTCTGGAGGTGGCATGGATGTTTGTGAGGGGTTTGGAATCCACGTTAAACAGTAGATCCCGCTCTAATTAGCCTAAAGTGTGTAGAAAATGACCGCAGAGCCACAAACCAAACCAAATCTGATACACATATTATTCGTAAAAACAATGTGTCCATAAAATATCTTTCAAAACTATATACGGGTTTAACACATCTCTATATGGGGCACCATGAGTTGCACGAGGACATCAAGATGGGTTTCTTACCATTTTCGTTGTAGCATACCCCTCATCAATATTGACAATGCCATCCTCAGGTTGAATTATTCATGGATCGTACCTTTATTCGATGCTTGATAACTTTAACATAACACATAATATCAGATATCACTCCCCTTTCCTTGTGTGGTTATGTTGAAAACATCATGTATCATACAAAAATAATTTACATGACTAATTAATCAGAGGATGGCATTGTTACCATTGATCAGTGTATGCTACAGCGAACGGGGCAAGAACCCTATCTTGATGTGTTTTCGTGCAATTCATGGTGTCCCATAAAAGAAGTGTATTAAATTAAATGGATATTAAAAGAAACAAAATAACTTAAATGTATGTATTTCCTTTTTGTAATAGGTTTTACGTATCTGACATTTTATTTGCTTTTGTAAATAAAAAGTCATATGTAAAACCTATCACTAAATGAGATGTCTATATTTAAGAAAAGATGAAAAACTGACCACAGAGTTGCATACTAAATAACTACAGAGTGCTTATAAAAGTATCTTTAGAATTTAAAAATGTTTTTGAAATTCTGCAGATTCTTTATGGACACTTTAGTTACTGACGGCTGAAGAGATGTCTTGTAGCGTTATATTTCAATTTGGGTTTCAAGGAGTAGGAGTTTTTCGGTTTTTCTTCAATGCTATATGCAAATGCAGAATGACATTGACATGCTTTGTGTCAAATTCATACGGGAAGTAATACTGCCATATCTCTCAGTCAGAAATAGTATTGCTATATAGTTTGCAAAAAACATAAGGTTCGGAAATTATAATATTGGCTTGGCAAGAAAGTACTTTCGGTTTTTACCTTTAAGTATGTCTTAAAAAAGGAACATACTTTCATGCCAACCCAACATATAGAGTAATTTAATTTGAAGAATGTGCAAATTTTACGAATTGTTGAGCTGCATTAAATATATTCAAGCACGACTCGTGGCTCAGTGGCAACGCGCTCTGCTGGTAAGCATTAGGGCTGAGGTTCCATGCTCTGGCAGTTTTATTGTAGGCATTATTTTAAAAAACGAGGACACCCGTTGGCGTTTGGGATGTTCAGCATCTTGCTTCGTTAGTCGGACTACGCGGTGGGAGTTATCCGGGTCTTTTTTCCATACGATATGCAAATGCGGGTAGTTACCCCTGTAAAAGTCCTCCCGGAAGGCATGCCCTCCTTTTTCAGCTTCATGGACCAAGTTTAACTTCTAATTTCGGGTGTTCTATCACAACATAAGCTGTCCCTCTTTTCCTCCTCCTTCCATGAGAACCATACGGGTTCTAGGACTTGGTCTAGATGTTGCTGTCTACCAAATGGGATAAGAAACAAAAATCATACAATTTTAAAAACTAATCTATCAAAATTAAAGTCGACATTTTCAGTAGCAGACAATTTTGCTAGAGATCTTTTTTCCCCTATAATGGCGTATATATAAGAAATCCAACATTACATAAAATAAATTGTATAGTCTGTGTATATATAAAGTGAAGTCTGAGATATTTAGGATTTATTTCAACATATACTTAATATTCACGCAAAAACATAAATAATTAGATATAAAAGAATGCAATGTGAGAGATCATAAGTCAAAAATTTCATCACAGATAAATTTTCCTTATTTTTCGGAACTTAATATTTTTTTTTTTCAGATTCAAAGATTCTCAAAAAGAATAACAATTATTTTTTAATTTAAGAAAAGAAGAATTATGATAAGAAATAAGCATTAAAATTAAAAATAAAAACTTTTTAAAATTTAGCAATTAAAAAATATCAATTTTTATTATTTCCATTTTTAAATAACTTTAAATACATAAATGCCTGAGATTTTTTGTTTTTTGTTTTTAAAATATTCTTAGTTAGCATGGTAAATATTCGAAGTTTTTACGGAAACGGAAGTACCTGTTTCGGAATAAATATATCCCGAAAACCTCCACATAATCATTAATATCGTTAAATTTACTTTATTAAAATTACATTGTAAATTTAGATAAAAAGAAAATTCACGCTATTAAGTTAAATAATAAAAGAAAGAAGTAAGTTAAGTTACTCAGGTACAATTGGGAGTCCGTAACACGCTTCCCGTGGACAGTCAGTGTTTTAATGAAAAAAATTAAATTTAGAATTTAAAATAAATACATTAAAAATGGAAAACATAAACTACTTACGAATTTTTAGATATCATTTGGAAAAAAAAAAAATTACGATAGCCAGTATTTGTGTTAGTTTTGCACATTGTAGCAAAAATGAAAATTTAAGGAGCCAAATAGACTCCTCAGATTTGCAAATTAGCTATTTCTTTTAGACGTGGAAGGACTCAAACGTCGCATCGTAGATAGCTCTAGGTCTTTCTGAAGTTTTTAGGTTTGTATTTGTTATTAAATGTATTTTTTTTAGCATCTCAAATATTTACTTTAAAAATTTTTTTACTTTATAAGCATTGTTTTTTATACGTTTCCTACATTCATAAAACAGAATAAATTAATTATATATGTCTTATATTCTGTTGTCAGTCCTATTTGGCCATTTATTGAACAGAAAGAAAATAAATTAAGTAATTTTTTTTTTCAAATAAAAAAAAAAAAAAAAAAAAAAGCTGAATGAGGAATTTTTACATGGATATTTTATTCTAAAATCAAAAGTTAAAATTGATGTCTTTACAATTTATAAACAGTATTGAATTTCTGTATTAATGATAATATAAAATATTTTAAATGGTAAAACCAATTATTCGATTTTTAGTTTCATATATTATATTCATATTGCACAAAGCAATATGTTATGCTGACTTTCTAGTGAAAAATGTCCTTTCTTCATTTTGTCAGTCGTTTATTTGGCTTTTTAATATCCAGTTTTAAAGTATTTTATATTTTAATTTTTGCTTCTATATTAAAGTTAGTTTGTCCAGCAATATTAAAGGTGTCACCAAGCCAAAGTGTCAGTTAAAGAAGGGCTATTATTAAGCTCTCTAACTCCTAGACTAATGAAATTTTTCAGTTTAATGTTATTTTGTTGAGCAAACTTTCTTAAAAATTTCATCGTGAATTTCTTTCTACTGTCCAGTGATATTTTTTGGATTAAATTCACTTTTCAGGCATTTAAATTGGCCAACGCCAAGTCATTTGCTTGTGACATTTAAAACAAACTGTCTAATACCACTTTTACACCGAAAGAGAAAATTATTTTCACCCTTGGATGATAGTAAATAAAGTAAGTTACATAAATTTAACATTTCTGTTATTGAATAAACATAGCATCTTTTTTAATAGACGAAGAGTAGAATTGGATTTTAAATATATGTAAATAAACAGACTTTTACAAAATCTACAATAAATTCACAGAACTTAAAGAAAATATATACAATTATTACAACAAAAGTTCAGTTTCATCACTTACGACGAAGATATTGAAATAAATTCACGTAAAATTAATTCGAAATATCTTAAATTTTTGTAATAGTGCTAATACTGAAATGATGAAATTTTCGCTATATCTTTTTGTTCTAACCTATAAAATAATTCGATTATCTCAAAATTTAGCATCAAGGTTTCTTTTACACATAGTATGTAAACTAGTAAATTGTTATGATTATGGCCAATAAATATTAACTTCTGTCATAACGCGTGTGATATCTGGCTATGGCTTGATGTTACTCTGTTTTGACTTGTAAATTGTAACATTGACCGTCGTTATGGTGGATGTTTGCCATAAATATTTTTTATGTTATAGAGAAAATCAGTGAGAGAGTGGGTTTTTAACTGTTAGGGCAGCTGTCTGTTCAAACTTTGAAATTTAATCTTGCATATGCTTAATAGGCAAGATAATATCCTACATAAAGTAAGTTTTTTTTTTTTAAAAAATCGTCCTGATCGAAAACATGTTACAGTTCGCTTTTTTACTATGTAACCAACATCACTTAAAGAAGATAACAACTCTTGAAGCCTTGTGTCTTTTTTTTTTCATTGCCAGGGTTACGGTTAAATGAATAAATAACTAATAATGACGTTATGACTTTTTCAAAGACCTTTCAGCCAATCGGGTAGCTTCGGGCCTGGTCGTATTAATGGATACGCGAAACTAGCAGATCATATCGAACAATAGCATATCACTTGTACCATATGGACGTAGTAGTGTCCATATGGTTCAAATGGTGAAGGGAGATCAATTAATGTTGCTGCTGTAGGGAAATCCTCGAAGATATGAAAGGACAAAATGCACGAATACGAAGCAAGATTAGGTGATTAAAGGACAACACTAAAATCGCAACAGCATCATTGTCCACCATCCAATATGTTACAGATATTTCCATATCACACAGGCAACCTTCCACAATCTCCCGGCTCCATGCTGAGGTGGTTTCCAGCTACGCCACATTTTAACGTCCAGCTTAAATACCGCAACAGAAACAAAATCATTTCAAGGAGTGTCAACGGCCAGCAATATCACCAGACCCTTCACCAAATGTATATGTATGGGACATGGTAGACCCCCAAAAATTGAGCATCCCTAGATCTGGAACAACAATTGGGAAATGTCTGTTTGAATATATTATAGTAATCTTATATTCATTTGTATAAATGAAGGTCTAAGTATACAAACACGCTTAGCCGCCAGGAAAGATTTACCTAATTACTTATTTGAGTACGATTTGCATTGAAGAAGAAAACTATTTAACTGCTATCACCAGTGGGGTTTTCTTGAATAAATTATCAAAAACAATTTCATATTGTTCATTTGTTTACGGCATTGCAATCATATTATCATTTGTAATTGCTATATATTAATGGCTACTACGACCTTGAATTTTTAATAATTTCATTACCCATGTATGACCTTTACGCAAAATGCATTTCACTAGAAATGATTATTCTTTTTTTCATTTTATTGCTATTTGTTTGCAAATTAATATATTGTGTTTGCCGTTTGCAGGAGAATGTATTGAAGAAAAAATTATTTAACTACTATCATCAGCGGGGTTTTCTTGAATAAATTATTAAAAACATATTCATATTGCTCATTTGTTTACAAAATTACAACAATCATTTTATCATTTCATTCATATTATCATGACAAAAGCAAAATGGATTCCACACAATAGAGGGTAAAAAAATACAATTTTAAATTCATTATAGAGACAATCTCCATTTTATTACCTTTCTAATAATTTATTACTATTCAAAAAATTCAATTTAAAAGTAAGCATAGAGGGGAAAAGTAAAACTATTATAAAAATTTATGAACATAAAGAAACTTTTTCTATACAAGTTTTGAATGTCAAGCAGCCAATTTTAAGTAGTTTCTGTTGCCTATATCTGCTTAAAAAATATTTAATTTGTTAAAAACTAAAAACCAAATAAGATAATAAACAATGTTGTACAGTTTGGCGTTTGAAAAAAAGATATTTGATAGTTGATACTGTCTTACATGGAATACGTTTTTTTTTTTTTTTTTTGCATATTTAAATAAAAAAAAAATATCATAAAAGGAAAGTTTTTAGTAAAAATATTTTGTTATAAGACCGAATATCTGACAAACTTTACTCCACATCACCTTTATAAAAGGGATATTTAAGAGCAAAATATTTAAAAAAAAAAAATTTAATTAAACATAGAGGTAAAATTGTTAGTGTGCAATGCAGAATTAAACAGTGAACTCAAGAAATAAGACAACGCATATGAAACTAGAAAGTTTCAATAATGTGAAGATTTTTACTATGATTTTTAATAAGAATTTTTAATTAATAATTTTTTAATAATTATTTTAAATTCAATTTAATTTAATTAATTTTTTAATTATTATTTTAAATTTAATTTAATTTAATTAATTTTTTAATAATTATCTAAAATTTAATTTAAATTAATTTCTTTTTTAATAATTTTTTAATTAACTAATAATTTTTAATTAATTAATAATTTTTTTTTTATGAATGTGAAGATTTTATTATACAAGTATTTTCAAATTTCTTCTAAATGAAAAAAAAATTTTAGAAATACATGGGAACAGTTTTCCAAAAGCTCATTTCGGTAGAGCATAGAATACATATTTAAAATACCAAAAACAAAAAATCAAGATTTTAAAGAAGTACTTTCTCAGAAAAGAGTCAACAAAAATGACAGTTTTAACATTGTTGGTGTAAACGATACTTGCTGTCAACAACTCTGAATTATTATGAGTTGTGTATCGTGGTTTACGAAATGTCACGATTTTTCTACCTCCACAGAATTCATTTATGAAACACTTTTTTTTTCTACAAATATCTTGGAACAAATGGAGACTAAGAATAATTTATTCCACTGAAGTTGTGAATAATTTTTTTTGTTATTGATTAAAAATACTTTAGTGCGTCATTGTGTTTTGAATTTTATTTACTACTAAAAGATAAATAACAACTCTTTTAAAAGAAACCGTGATCATGCCGTGGTTGTTTACAAAAAATTTAGATAGTTACTTATTGCCACATGAGCATTGTGTCAAGCGAATTAATAACAAGGAATTTCTACATATTTTATGCATGACACAAGTTAATTTTGTTTGAGTTAAGAAATCAAAAGTTTAAAAAATTGAGACAAACAGCATTAAAATATTTTAACAAGCAATACACTTTCACTGAATTCGATTAAAAAAAATGTGTGCAAAAAATTGCAATGTAACATCTAGTGGATGAAGGCATAATAGTAATTTTTTTTTATATAATGTTGCATTTTTATTTATTTAAAATTTTCCTGTTCTGTATTTAATGTATTTATTTTTTTATTTATATTGCATGGCTTTCATTTATTTATAATTCGGATAAAATACATTTTATTTTTTATAATCATTTATTTTATTTTACTCTTTATTATGAAATTTTATACAGACGTTAAATTTAATTTTGAAGGCATGATTGCCTAAGAATAACAAAATGAAAATTTCCGTTACAGTGAAGTTGTACAACATAGTTCATTAAATATTAACCATACTGGATATTTGCAATTAAAATTTGAATATTAATTAGAGAATGCATAATTTTAGCACCATAAATCACATAAATTCTATCCCACCAAATACTTCACACAATTTTTTTAAACTTCTATCACGCTTAAAGCTTCAAATAATACCTATTTCGTCTCAATTCATACTCTGCCCACTTCTGTCTCTAAAATAATTAAAATTTGATAAAAAAAAACGTTGTGGCAAATTATTGTGATGGCAAATTTAACTATGTCTCTTGAAATTCTTTGAATTCTGAAATTTATTCAAAAAAAAAAAAAAAAAATATCAAAAATTGGTATATTAAGATTTTTACTAAACTGTTATTAAATATGGGAAAAACGTTTTCTTGAATTCGTGCGCTTTTATTGTCGAACAATTGCTGGACTATGTTGTATGTCTTGTAATAATGACGAAAATTAGGAGTTGTGACTTTTTGGCATAAAAGTATGGTGGTTTTCTAAGATTGAAAAAGAGTAAATAACTTTTTTTATTTCAATGTTTTTAGTTCCCAAATTATAAATATTATTTCAAAATTATGATATTGCTTCAAATATTATGTTCCTTATTTTGCTCGAGTACCCACAATTACTTATATAATAATTACTTAAATTACTTAAATAATTTACTAAAAATTACTTTAATAATTACTTAAATAATACACAGTTACTTAATTAAATAATAAAGCTTAAAAATAATTATTTCTGTTTCATAATTGGGTTTGTATATTTTAAAACCAAAACAATGAAAGGATAAAATAATTATCAATTCCATCTTTCATTCCAATGATAATATTACTGATAAGTTATTAAAAATGCTCAAATTATTTTTAATCCTCTCTAATTCCTTTAAGACTTTCTAAGTCCATAAATAATTAATTTCTGATGCGAGAATCAAGGACAATTTACTTTAATTAAAATGTCGATTAGAAATTATTGTCATTGCATCACAAGAATAAAAATAATATATAATAATCCGATAGCAAGAATCATAAGCTGACAGAAAGGTAAGTGAGTATTTTTTTTTTTTTTAGAATACTTTTGGATAAAATGTTTCTTTCCGGTGATAAATATTAGAGAATTTAAAACCGCTTTTATATCTTATTTTTGTTGTGCATCATTCTTAAAAGTTTAATTAATTTCGATAATCATTTATTTTGTTAACAAAAGAAAAAAAGATTTAAAAGAAAGTAAAATAAAATTTATTAATGGCATTCGACATGATCTTATAATATTTATTAAGTCCAAATGAAACTTCATAATATCTCATTTTAAAATAAACCTATTTAATAAGATTTGATTAATATTTTGATTAACATAAAACACGATTTTCAGGAATGTTAAATTCACCAACGAATAATGAATTTATGTTAATGTTCTTCTATAGTTTTCCAAATTCATTAAATATTAATCTTACTGGATATTTGCAATTAAAATTTGAAAATGAGTTGGTGAATACATAATTTTAGCACCATAAATCACATAAACTCAAGCTCATAATTTCTAATAATAACTACGCCTCACTTCCTACTTTGCCACTTCTGTCACCAAATAAATTAAAATTTGATCAAAGTTATGACAAATTATACTCTAGTCCATTTTATATTTGTACTGTAATCCATTTACTTTACAATGCTAACATTTGAAACATGCTTTATTTCGACAATTTATCGCTACTCTTATCTATAGCAAATCCATAATTGAAGTTCCGTATTTCGAATTAAGGTATCTGGTCACGTTCAAATCGCGATTTTCGTGGAAAAAACGAAACTACTTGTATTATTTTATTTTAAAGAACAGACCTTTAACTTTCGAAAACAATTTTGAGTTTGTTTTTAGAGTCATTAGAAGTCGAGATATATCTGTTTTTCCCGAGCTATTAGATACTGAATTCAAGGACTAAAAACTTTCAATCGAATATCTGAAAAACTGTGGGTTTTTTTATACATCGTCATATTACGACAGTCATAAATGCTCTAATAATTTTCAAAAATCTACTGAAATTTTAATCATAGACTCTTTAATGATGTTTGTTTAGCTACACCGCCACACGATAACAATCTTAAATGCTATAATAATTTTCAAAATCTACTGAAATTTTAATCATACACTTTTTAATGATGTTATGCATACATTGAACAAAAATTATTCATATATAGTGGGTAAAAAGTATTGGCAATTGCCTTAATTTATTCATATTGACAAATAAATAAAATGTTATGCAATTTTAGCTGTCGTAATTAAATACAAGACATCTTAGATATATAAAAATAGTAAAAATTGTATTTTAATTTGCATTTTCTACGATTTTTTTCTTTCAAAAACGCAAATTTGCATGTCAAAAAAGTATTGGCAAAGTTTTAACTGCTATGCAAATTTTGTTACATTGAAGTCACGTGTTTCGACTGATAAGAAACTCTACTGGTATGAAGTCTGCAAAAACTACTCTAAAAGTGTCTATGCATTATTTTGCGATTACTGCAGTAAAATGACTTCGAAATCGAAGGAGTTGGACGATAGTGTTAAAAACACGATTATTAGTCTCAGAAAAGAAGGTTTAACTAATCGTGTTATAGGAGTGCAGTTCAATATAAGTTTATTTACTGTCAGAAGTGTTGTAAAAGTTCAAGGAAACAGGATAAACGGAAAAATAAGACTAGAAGTGGACGACCTCAAATATTTTCTACAAGAGAAGAACGTGTCATTATTAACAAGGTTAAGAAAAACCTAAAATAAGTGCACCCCAGATAGCTAGAGATGTTGCTTTCACTTCGCAAAAGACTTTCAGCGTACAGACTGTACGGAATGTTTTGCACGAGAGAGGTTATTATGGAAGGGCAGCTAGAAAGAAACCATTCATCTCGGAAATAAATAGGAGAAAGAGGTTAGACTTCGCAAAATCCACGTTGATTTATCTGAAGGGTTTTGGAACACAGTTATTTTTTCCGACGAATCAAAGTTTAACATTTTCGGCAGTGATGGACGACGATATGTGTGGAGGAGGCCAAATACTGAATTGGAAAAGCAACATTTAATTGCTACTGTAAAACATGGTGGAGGCAGCGTCTTAGTTTGGGGCTGTATGGCAGCTAATGGAATTGACAACCTGCATTTTATTGATGGTATTATGACAGCACGTACATACATTGACATTTTGCGACATAACTTAAAAATCAGTGCCCAAAATCTTGGCTTGGGGAACATCATTCGTTTTTCAACAAGACAATGACCCCAAGCATATAGCGAATCTCTCCCGTGAATGGCTACTCTACAATGCTCCTGGCCAATTAAAACCCCACCTCAATCGCCTGACATCAATCAATTGAAAATTTATGGCACCTGCTGGATCTAGACATCAAGAAACATAAGATTTCAAGTAAAGACGACCTCAAACGTTTACTCTTGCAAGAGTGGCACAAAAATTCTCAACAGTACAACAAAGACCTTAGTTTCCTCTGAGAAATATATTACAAGCTGTTATAGATGCAGAAGGTATGCATACAAAGTACTAAACATATACTGATTTTGCTTTCGCTCATAATTTTGTCAATTTCATAATTTTGCCAATACTTTTTTATGTAAATTTTGATTTTCTCGTAGATTTTGACTAAAAAAAATATTTAAATGAAAATTTCGTTATATGTGTTTGCCTTTTCTCCTTCTGTAATCATAAGTCTTATTAGAAAAAAATGTTTGCAAAAACTGGCAGTAGGTGACAAACCAAACCAAACTAAGTCAGATTCATAAATATGAATGATCGTATAAGTAGTTCTTGGCGTTTTACGATATTAAAAATAATATGATCATCATTATAATAATTAGATATCAGCAGTTTATCTAAATTTTAATTTTTGATTTGAATTGACTTGCACAGCTGTGCCCATTACAAAACATGTCATCTTAACTTTTGGACTGTATACATTAATTTTTCTGAAAATTGCCAGATACCTAAAACACAGAAAATTCTAGAAGGAATTGCTTCTTTTTTTCCAGTGATATAAAATCATCCTTCTCCCTCATTTTCCTCAATGACTTATCTTCCCCCTGAACGTAGAAGAAGTAACTATTTTCGAATTAACTCATAAACATCTATGTTTGCCTTTCTGTTGACTTACTCTTCCAATGGACGCTTCTCCCTTCTAAATCACTGGAACGAACCCTAACAAAATGGCCGATGGTAGCCATTTTTTATTTTTCTTACTCCCTTGTCTAAGGTTAATACATCGAAGAGACTTCACTGTTTCTCCTGAAAAAAAGGCATTGATTAGACCATTTTCTTGCACCGATCTAATCTTTGAAAGAGTCTTTATATTAGTTAATGGTCGCCACGGAGAAAAAGCACCAATGAGATTTCTCTCCCCCTTTCCGTCTTTAGCCCATTAGCACTTTTGCAGCCCTTGCCCGGGGCCCCCTTTCTTTCATTTTCCGTCATTGAATTACGTCTCCGTCGACGTCGACGCTCATTTCCTCGCTTCTGAAAAGAAGGAAACTGATTTGTTGCCTTGTAGGGTTTCCCTCCTCCCATCTGCAATATCTATATTGCTACCACACTGAAGAAATGCTGATAGTGCTTATTGAAGCCTCTCTCTGTTGTGTGTACATCTATATTTAAGGATATCGCTTAGATTTCCCCTTTCATGCTGCTGTCTGTTTCGCTTTGTTTGCTTGGATGGCGGAGCGCTTGCAATCTCGTTTCGAATCTCGGCGGAACGAGAGAAATGGATTTAATTGTATTAAGAGGAACAGGAGTTCCTGAAAGGTCTCTCTTTCGAATTATGTTGTTTTTCTCCCTTTTGGATCTTTAATAAACCTTTTAGATAAAGCGACGATTCGTGTCATATTCATGACTGTGGCAGTAATAAAAGTTGGAAAGAAAATATTCAAGGAGTTTCAATAAGCTTAGTAAAAGTTTTATGAGGGTATAATTATAATAGTATACCGTTAATATAGTAGTAAATCTTTCATTTCATTCATTAATATGGTTAGTGATCCGATAAGCAATTTTATATATAAATACAATATATATGCTAAAGTTTATATATAATGACAATTCGTGTAATATTTCCAATCATTTGTGCGTTTGATTGTTATAACAAAATTGAAAAGTAAAGACATTCACATAGTTTCAATAACTTACTTATATTAAATATAACTATAATATAATATGCTGTTATAGCAAATTATTTTATAGTTATACTTCCATCCGATTCATTAAGAGGATTTGTAATCAAAGAAGTAATTTTATATATAAATTACATTATGTGTATAGTATCTAAAACTCATTTTATATATAATAACACATGAGCATTATAATGAATATTATATTGGCAAAGTAAATTCAGTAAAAGTACCAAATTTTTTAAAACAGCAACAAATCAAAAAGGTATAATTATAGCTACCATTATATTTTTGAAGAATCATACGCTTATAGAATTTGAAGGTAATTTGAATATAATTTAAAAAAATTTCCGGTTCAAACAGCCAGATAATTTTCATGTTAATAAGTTACGCTTCTTTTTTAAGTAGTTTGCTCATGATATTCGTATGAATGACATATACATATTGAAACGTATCTTTTGGGAAAACATGTTATCACAAAAGAAGGCAATGTTCAGAATCTGGCTCGAAAATCCTGCTAAAGAGAATTGTTTAACATTTAAAATAGAGATTTGAAAATTGTATGCAAAGAAATATTTCATAATGTCTAAATTAATTTTTGATGCGAAGGAATATTTGGTAAATCTCAACAAGAAATCATTTAATCGATTCAGGGCGGCCTGATGACCAACTGACTAGCGCTCTGAGCTTTGGTATCACAAGCTTCAGGTTCTAATCCTCCCAGCAGCATAGATGTTTGTTAGTTCGTAATCCACGTTAAACTGTAGGCCCCGGTATAATTATCCCAAAATGGGAAAAAGGACTGGAGTAGTAACAAACAAAACACAATTCATAAATATGAGTGGTTGTATAAGCTGTTTTGAAACATGTACTATGTCCAAATAACATAATCATCGTTAAAAAAATTAAATATTGTGTATCGAATTGTCCTGCTTTTATTTTAATTCACTTACAAGCTACACCCTTAAAAAAAAAAATCACATATCTTTTTTTTAGGCTAGTGTATTAATTTCAGAAGGTATTGCCAGATACCTACAAGTACAGAAAACTCCAGGAAATTGCTTCCTTCTCTTCCCCAGTGATATAAGATCATCCTTTCTCCTCATTTTTTTATCCACGACTTAACATCTTCTAAATGAACTTAGAAGAAGTAACAATTTTCGAATTACCCCCAAAAACATCCATGTTTGCCTTTCTGTTGACTTACTCTTCCAACGGACGCTTCTCCTCTAAATCACTGGAACGAACCTAACAAAATGGCCGTTGGTAGAATTTTTATTTTCTTTTACTCCTTTCTTGT
>BPLR01016649.1:0-77421 GCA_021605095.1 Caerostris extrusa | reverse complement strand
TTTGATAATAATTCATTACTTATTTTAAGTAACTGTATTATGTTTTCACAACTTATCATTCAAGCCATTTTTTTAATTATAACTGATATATATATAATGATATTATATAATGAAGGAATTTTTTAGGCACCTACCAATATTGGAATCCAGTTCCACTATTTTAAGGGAACCTTCAGTACTATTTTTGCTAGTCTGTGATGCTGATTGTAAATTTATATTGCTGAACATTGGACCAGAAGGCATCTCCCCCACAGTCCAATTGAGAAGTCAATGAATGACAAAATTAAAGCACGGCATTGTCTTCAACAAAGAAGGTTCTGCCATTTGCTTTTTGTAGAGAAGTATATAATTATTAAAGATAACTTTCATTAGCTAACATTTTGATAATAATTCATTATTATTTTAAGTAACTGTATTATGTTTTCACAACTTATCATTCAAGCCATTTTTTTTAATTATAACTGATATATATATATATATATATTGGAAATGTAATGAAGGAATTTTTTATGACCAATATTGGAATCCAGTTCCATTCATTTAAGGGAACCTTCAGTACTATTTGGCTAGTCTGTGATGCTGATTGTAAATTTATATTGCTGAACATTGGACCAGAAGGCATCTAGTAAATCCCACAGTCCAATTGCCCAGAAGTCAATGAATATGGCAAATTAAAGCACGGCATTGTCTTCAACAAAGAAGGTTCTGCCATTTGCTTTTGTAGAGAAGTATATAATTATTAAAGATAACTTTCATTAGCTATACATTTTGATAATAATTCATTATTATTTTAAGTAACTGTATTATGTTTTCACAACTTATCATTCAAAACCATTTTTTTTAATTATAACTGATATATATATATATATATATGGAATCCAATATTGGAACCAATATTGGAATCAGTTCCACTATTTTTAAGGGAACCTTCAGTACTATTTGGCTAGTCTGTGACGCTGATTGTAAATTTATATTGCTGAACATTGGACCAGAAGGCATCTCCCACAGTCCAATTGGAGAAGTCAATGAATGACAAAATTAAAGCACGGCATTGTCTTCAACAAAGAAGGTTCTGCCATTTGCTTTTGTAGAGAAGTATATAATTATTAAAGATAACTTTCATTAGCTATACATTTTGATAATAATTCATTATTATTTTAAGTAACTGTATTATGTTTTCACAACTTATCATTCAAACCATTTTTTTTATAATTATAACTGATATATATATATATATATATTTTTAAGGCACCTACCAATATTGGAATCCAGTTCCACTATTTTAAGGGAACCTTCAGTACTATTTTGCTAGTCTGTGACGCTGATTGTAAATTTATATTGCTGAACATTGGACCAGAAGGCATCTCCCACAGTCCAATTGAGAAGTCAATGAATGACAAAATTAAAGCACGGCATTGTCTTCAACAAAGAAGGTTCTGCCATTTGCTTTTTGTAGAGAAGTATATAATTATTAAAGATAACTTTCATTAGCTATACATTTTGATAATAATTCATTATTATTTTAAGTAACTGTATTATGTTTTCACAACTTATCATTCAAGCCATTTTTTTTTTTAATTATAACTGATATATATATATATATATATTGGAATCCAATATTGGAATCCAGTTCCACTATTTTAAGGGAAACCTTCAGTACTATTTGGCTAGTCTGTGACGCTGATTGTAAATTTATATTGCTGAACATTGGACCAGAAGGCATCTCCCCACAGTCCAATTGGAGAAGTCAATGAATGACAAAATTAAAGCACGGCATTGTCTTCAACAAAGAAGGTTCTGCCATTTGCTTTTTGTAGAGAAGTATATAATTATTAAAGATAACTTTCATTAGCTATACATTTTGATAATAATTCATTATTATTTTAAGTAACTGTATTATGTTTTCACAACTTATCATTCAAGCCATTTTTTTTAAAATTATAACTGATATATATATATATATATATTTTTAATCCAATATTGGAATCAGTTCCACTATTTTAAAGGAACCTTCAGTACTATTTTGCTAGTCTGTGACGCTGATTGTAAATTTATATTGCTGAACATTGGACCAGAAGGCATCTCCCACAGTCCAATTGGAGAAGTCAATGAATGACAAAATTAAAGCACGGCATTGTCTTCAACAAAGAAGGTTCTGCCATTTGCTTTTTGTAGAGAAGTATATAATTATTAAAGATAACTTTCATTAGCTATACATTTGATAATAATTCATTATTATTTTAAGTAACTGTATTATGTTTTCACAACTTATCATTCAAGCCATTTTTTTAATTATTATAACTGATATATATATATATATATTTTTTAAGGCACCTACCAATATTGGAATCAGTTCCACTATTTTAAGGGAACCTTCAGTACTATTTGGCTAGTCTGTGATGCTGATTGTAAATTTATATTGCTGAACATTGGACCAGAAGGCATCTCCCACAGTCCAATTGAGAAGTCAATGAATGACAAAATTAAAGCACGGCATTGTCTTCAACAAAGAAGGTTCTGCCATTTGCTTTTTTGTAGAGAAGTATATAATTATTAAAGATAACTTTCATTAGCTATACATTTTGATAATAATTCATTATTATTTTAAGTAACTGTATTATGTTTTCACAACTTATCATTCAAGCCATTTTTTTTAATTATAACTGATATATATATATATATATTGTAAATATATGAACATTGGAAGGAATTTTTAAGGCACCTTCTGCCATTTGCCAATATTGGAATCCAGTTCCACTATTTTAAGGGAACCTTCAGTACTATTTGGCTAGTCTGTGACGCTGATTGTAAATTTATATTGCTGAACATTGGACCAGAAGGCATCTCCCACAGTCCAATTGGAGAAGTCAATGAATGACAAAATTAAAGCACGGCATTGTCTTCAACAAAGAAGGTTCTGCCATTTGCTTTTTGTAGAGAAGTATATAATTATTAAAGATAACTTTCATTAGCTACACATTTGATAATAATTCATTATTATTTTAAGTAACTGTATTATGTTTTCACAACTTATCATTCAAGCCATTTTTTTTTTAATTATAACTGATATATATATATATATATATATATAATGAAGATTTTGGAACCTAATATTGGAATCCAGTTCCACTATTTTAAGGGAACCTTCAGTACTATTTGGCTAGTCTGTGATGCTGATTGTAAATTTATATTGCTGAACATTGGACCAGAAGGCATCTCCCACAGTCCAATTGGAGAAGTCAATGAATGACAAAATTAAAGCACGGCATTGTCTTCAACAAAAAGGTTCTGCCATTTGCTTTTTGTAGAGAAGTATATAATTATTAAAGATAACTTTCATTAGCTATACATTTTGATAATAATTCATTATTATTTTAAGTAACTGTATTATGTTTTCACAACTTATCATTCAAGCCATTTTTTTTTTAAATTATAACTGATATATATATATATAATGAAAGAATTTTTTAAGGCACCTACCAATATTGGAATCCAGTTCCACTATTTTAAAGGAACCTTCAGTACTATTTTGGCTAGTCTGTGATGCTGATTGTAAATTTATATTGCTGAACATTGGACCAGAAGGCATCTCCCACAGTCCAATTGGAGAAGTCAATGAATGACAAAATTAAAGCACGGCATTGTCTTCAACAAAGAAGGTTCTGCCATTTGCTTTTTGTAGAGAAGTATATAATTATTAAAGATAACTTTCATTAGCTACACATTTTGATAATAATTCATTATTATTTTAAGTAACTGTATTATGTTTTCACAACTTATCATTCAAGCCATTTTTTTATAATTATAACTGATATATATATATATATATATATAATGAAGGAATTTTTTAAGGCACCTACCAATATTGGAATCCAGTTCCACTATTTTAAGGGAACCTTCAGTACTATTTGGCTAGTCTGTGATGCTGATTGTAAATTTATATTGCTGAACATTGGACCAGAAGGCATCTCCCACAGTCCAATTGGAGAAGTCAATGAATGACAAAATTAAAGCACGGCATTGTCTTCAACAAAGAAGGTTCTGCCATTTGCTTTTTGTAGAGAAGTATATAATTATTAAAGATAACTTTTTCATTAGCTATAAATTTTGATAATAATTCATTATTATTTTAAGTAACTGTATTATGTTTTCACAACTTATCATTCAAGCCATTTTTTTTTTTAATTATAACTGATATATATATATATATATATATATATATAATGAAGGAATTTTTTAAGGCACCTACCAATATTGGAATCCAGCTCCACTATTTTAAGGGAAAATTCAGTACTATTTTGCTAGTCTGTGACGCTGATTGTAAATTTATATTGCTGAACATTGGACCAGAAGGCATCTCCCACAGTCCAATTGGAGAAGTCAATGAATGACAAAAATTAAAGCACGGCATTGTCTTCAACAAAGAAGGTTCTGCCATTTGCTTTTTGTAGAGAAGTATATAATTATTAAAGATAACTTTCATTAGCTACACATTTTGATAATAATTCATTATTATTTTAAGTAACTGTATTATGTTTTCACAACTTATCATTCAAGCCATTTTTTTAATTATAACTGATATATATATATATATATATATATATATAATGAAGGAATTTTTTAAGGCACCTACCAATATTGGAATCCAGTTCCACTATTTTAAGGGAACCTTCAGTACTATTTGGCTAGTCTGTGATGCTGATTGTAAATTTATATTGCTGAACATTGGACCAGAAGGCATCTCCCACAGTCCAATTGGAGAAGTCAATGAATGACAAAATTAAAGCACGGCATTGTCTTCAACAAAGAAGGTTCTGCCATTTGCTTTTTGTAGAGAAGTATATAATTATTAAAGATAACTTTCATTAGCTATACATTTTGATAATAATTCATTATTATTTTAAGTAACTGTATTATGTTTTCACAACTTATCATTCAAGCCATTTTTTTTTAATTATAACTTATATATATATATATATATATATATATATGAAGGAATTTTTAAGGCACCTACCAATATTGGAATCCAGTTCCACTATTTTAAGGGAACCTTCAGTACTATTTTGCTAGTCTGTGATGCTGATTGTAAATTTATATTGCTGAACATTGGACCAGAAGGCATCTCCCACAGTCCAATTGGAGAAGTCAATCAATGACAAAATTAAAGCACGGCATTGTCTTCAACAAAGAAGGTTCTGCCATTTGCTTTTTGTAGAGAAGTATATAATTATTAAAGATAACTTTCATTAGCTACACATTTTGATAATAATTCATTATTATTTTAAGTAACTGTATTATGTTTTCACAACTTATCATTCAAGCCATTTTTTTTTTAATTATAACTGATATATATATATATATATATATATATAATGAAGGAATTTTTTTAAGGCACCTACCAATATTGGAATCCAGCTCCACTATTTTAAGGGAACCTTCAGTACTATTTGGCTAGTCTGTGATGCTGATTGTAAATTTATATTGCTGAACATTGGACCAGAAGGCATCTCCCACAGTCCAATTGGAGAAGTCAATGAATGACAAAATTAAAGCACGGCATTGTCTTCAACAAAGAAGGTTCTGCCATTTGCTTTTTGTAGAGAAGTATATAATTATTAAAGATAACTTTTATTAGCTATACATTTTGATAATAATTCATTATTATTTTAAGTAACTGTATTATGTTTTCACAACTTATCATTCAAGCCATTTTTTTAAAATTATAACTGATATATATATATATATATAATGAAGGAATTTTTAAGGCACCTACCAATATTGGAATCCAGTTCCACTATTTTAAGGAAAACCTTCAGTACTATTTGGCTAGTCTGTGATGCTGATTGTAAATTTATATTGCTGAACATTGGACCAGAAGGCATCTCCCACAGTCCAATTGGAGAAGTCAATGAATGACAAAATTAAAGCACGGCATTGTCTTCAACAAAGAAGGTTCTGCCATTTGCTTTTTGTAGAGAAGTATATAATTATTAAAGATAACTTTCATTAGCTACACATTTTGATAATAATTCATTATTATTTTAAGTAACTGTATTATGTTTTCACAACTTATCATTCAAGCCATTTTTTTTAATTATAACTGATATATATATATATATATATATATATATATATAATATATATAAAATGAAGGAATTTTTTAAGGCACCTACCAATATTGGAATCCAGTTCCACTATTTTAAGGGAACCTTCAGTACTATTTGGCTAGTCTGTGATGCTGATTGTAAATTTATATTGCTGAACATTGGACCAGAAGGCATCTCCCACAGTCCAATTGGAGAAGTCAATGAATGACAAAATTAAAGCACGGCATTGTCTTCAACAAAGAAGGTTCTGCCATTTGCTTTTTGTAGAGAAGTATATAATTATTAAAGATAACTTTCATTAGCTATACATTTTGATAATAATTCATTATTATTTTAAGTAACTGTATTATGTTTTCACAACTTATCATTCAAGCCATTTTTTTAATTATAACTTATATACGGATATATATATATATATATATATATATATAATGAAGGAATTTTTTAAGGCACCTACCAATATTGGAATCCAGTTCCACTATTTTAAGGGAAAATTCAGTACTATTTTTGCTAGTCTGTGATGCTGATTGTAAATTTATATTGCTGAACATTGGACCAGAAGGCATCTCCCACAGTCCAATTGGACAAGTCAATGAATGGCAAAATTAAAGCACAGCATTGTCTTCAACAAAGAAGGTTCTGCCATATGCTTTTATTTGGGTATGAAGCATTTCTTCTTAAAGCTATTTAATGCAACTCTTCCCAGGAAAAGCCCTTTCTAAAGAAAGTCGGATATTTGACTACAAATTATCCAGATATCTGTGGTGGGTTGAAAACGCTTTTAGCATAATGGCGTTAAGGTTTCGCATATGTCGCAAGTTAATAACGGCCAATGTCGACACACGCAAGACAGCTGTTGCAGCTGCTGTATGTTTGCGTTAATTATTTAAATCTTACAGAGGACTCTTAACCTGCTAAATCGCTTTTTATTTTTACACTTTTGTATTTTGCCAAATAATTTCTCTTTTATCGTTAAATAGGAGTAATAAAAATTTCATTTTCGTAAAGGCTATCTTATAATAATTTCTTTTTTTCGTTTGTATGCTGGCATGTACATTTGTTGGTACATATAAATTTGTATAGCTTTATTTTTTTATTTCATGTTAATTTAATTTAAATTTAAATTTGATGTATTTCTTAGTTGATTTCTTCTTTTAATTCAGTATATGGAGTTTTAGTGACATTACATACTATTGAGTATTTTATTTTCTATTTAACTATCAGTGGAGTTGAACAAAAAATAGTAGAGAATACCATATGAATGTAAACGTTGTTGTTCTGATGCAGCTGGCAATACAGATTTAGTATGCCATAAGCAAGGGCTGCACCGCTGTTACTCATTTAGCACTACCCTGGGGGTACGTATAGCTTGGAGATATGCTACGGACGCTACTAGTATATTACATCGGGACCTATGGCTTACAGTGGATTCCGAACCACTACAAACAGCCCTGCTGCAGACTCGAAACCCAAACCTGTGGCATCGAGTGCCAAAGCGCTAGCTACTCGGCCCTCCAGGCCCCATATGAATGTAAATAATACCAACATAATCATAGATGATCTGTGTTAAAATATTTATGGTATATAAATTATTTTTTTATGATATTGGTTGAAGAGTTTTATAAGAATGTTATTTCGTGCCAGCATTCATAAATAAAAAAAAAAAAAGAAATTATTCATGATCAGAACTGCACATTAGCTGCAACAACGAAATTTAAAATCTTTATAAAATGCAAGTATACAAAATGTAAATGGCTAGTAATGCATTGGCAGATACAAAAAGAAACTACATAAAATATACAGTAACATGATGCGAAAGAAGTAGCTCAAGAAATTACTAAAAGCCAAAAGTAATTATCAGAACCCAAATGAAAAAATCTCAAAATTCAAACTAAATTAATTATAACATCTTTGAGATTGCTTTATGAAAGAATACGTACCCTTTGTGTCTCAATACGTACCCTATCTACATAATTTCTATTAAAACAATAGTAATTACAATAAATGGTTCTCATGACTGTAAGTTTATCTGGGAGCCTTAAAACTGAAACCTCTGTTATTGAATTCCAAAGTTATTTTCAGGAAAATTTAACGCACTTTTATCACTAAAAAGCAATAAATCTTTCAATTAGGGATTGCAATATCGGACGAAAAGTTCAATACCGGTATTCGATATTTTTTAGATCTAAATACCGGATACCGGTTTTAATACCGGTAGTAGAAATTTTAGAAAAAAAGGAAAACACAGGTGTTTTTTTTTTTTTTGTTTTATTTGCCAGTTTTATTAGAGAATGTAAATATCACACAAAAATTTTAACTTATAAATTATAACAGTATATAAAGAATCACAAAAAATAAAGGAACATCTTATTTATTTAAATCTCAAAAAAAGTGTCAATGTCACTATTCAATCTGTGATACTATTACAAAATTTTGAAATGTGATCTTAAAAACATAATGCATCAATTTATACTATCATTAAGCCTGGAACGTAATTTTGTGCAAAAATTGCCAGCTGTCGAAAACGCTCTTTCAGCATCTACTCTAGTTGGTGGTACTGTTAGCAACGCGCGATATACTTTTTCCAAGTATTTACCTCTAAATCCCTCATCTTCAAATAAATCTATTTCTCGTCGGATTGTTTTGGATATAGTTGATTTCTGTATTGTATTTTAGTTTGTTGAAATTTTTTTAGTTATCGCCAATTCTAATTTTTGTTCAAGAGATAAATCCTTTTCACTATCGACATTAGTGTCATCATAATCTTCGATAACTGCACCGAATTCTTCTGAATGTGGATAGGTTCTGAATTCTGAATAAGAATTCACAGATAAGAATAATAATTCTTTCACAGATAAGAATTCTAAATTTGTAGTAAATACCGAAAAACTGCATTTAAACTTGTGAATACCGGTATTACAAAAATTGTACAAATGGTTCAAAATACCGGTATTTGGTACCCCGGTATATCGGTATTGCAATCCCTACTTTCAATAAAGTTAATAAACATGACCATCATGTATAGAATAAAATTAATTTCCTTAAAAACGCATCAAATTATATATTCCTTAAAAACGCAATCAAATTTTCCTTTTTGTATTCCTTAAAAACGCAATCAAATTATATATATACAAATTGGATAATATATAATGGCAACTGATAGACATCTGATTGTAATAAGATAATTTATAATTTAAAAAAAGGATACGAGTTTTACTTTACATAAATTTTACAATAATAATAAATTATTGTCATATATAATATATATAATATATATCTTGATTCTTTTATTTTTAATACTCCGTTTCGCAATCTTTTCGTTTCAGTAAATAAAATAAAATTCTAAAAAATTCGTCAAAATAAAATTACATATTCTACATAAAGTAAAAACAACTTACAAATTTTTAGCTATTTTTTTTATCATTACAGTCGTTTTCTAATTTTTTACCTCATTCGCTTAAATGATATGTAAAATTTCTACTAAATAATACATTTATTTCACCAAAAATAAAGAAATGCTTGCATTCTTGAAAATTTCTATTTTTGAATAATTTTCCTTAACAATTTTTAAAATTCTTATTAAAAATATTAAATGAATTTATCCTTTCTCCACATACTCTAGTAATATAAAATTATTCACATTTTTTTTTTAATATATATTTTTGTCATATACACATTAACCTTTTATGGAAATTTTCTTATAAAAACATGTTAATGTGAATCATTTCAAAGTCTTTATTCGTAATTTTGGGTTAAAGAACGTAATTCCTATTGTTTTAACAGTGTCTGAGCCTCAGACTCATTGCCATTTAATGTTTATTTAATTTTGTAATTGAAAATTGAGAAATTGTTGCTACATCTGTTCTTATTCAATTCCTTTTATTAGTTCACACTCTCCCTACATATATATCTTGTTCAAATTTTCAATCGTTAATAAAATAATTTGTATTCATCCACTCAAGTCCAAATACAATTTTTTGAACTTGTAGTGGATGACACTTGATGTTAATACAGTCTTTTCAAATATTAATTCTTTCATTAAATTTGATTAATTAATTTTAGTTTTTTTAGACTTAAGTTGCATGTATCTACCAATAGATGGCGCCAGATGTAAGAGCAAAATTTCTACTTTTTTTCTAAAGGACTTTCTGCAATAGAGTGGAAAAAAAGTAGGAATTAACTTTAAAAAATTTTTTTTTTTTATTACTTGTTGTTCTCAGAAATTTTGAATCAGATTTGGAATCCTGAAAGTTATTTCTGTGTAAAATATTGTTAACATTCGAGAGATACGTTAGAACTGTCTGGTAAGTTAAAAGATAAGTTCTTTTAGGAATTCATTTAGTAAAATGTAGGCGTTTTAGTACCAGATTCGAAGAACTGCACAAAGAACAATTGCGCATTTTTGCAAAATGTTTCGAATTATTCAAACGAATTCTATCGTATAAAATGTGCAGAATATAAGTGTGATGTTAAACGATGTAATGGGTATCCAAAACTGCACGAGGAAAATGAAATTGATGCTAAATGTATTACATATTTCCATATCTATCTTAAAGAACAATTAATAATTATTTTCTTATTCCTATTCGAACCAATTATATGACAAATTTTGGAAATGGCAGTTATTATCCATTTTATGACATAAGTTTTTGTCTTTTGTTTTTCCCTACTTTTTGAATTATCGAGAAGCAAAAACATAATTTAAATGTTATATTGATAATTAAATGAATTACATTTCATAATTTTCCACTTAATATTGTATATTTAGGTTCCAAGGTAGAATCGGACGAAATTTGATTACTCTAATCTTTTATCCTATATTCTTACAATGTTTTAAGCTTGTGGATAGAAAAACTTGAAGTTAAAAAAATCACGGAATATTGAAACAATTATCAGCTAAATTAAAGAACTTAAATTAATGAAAGATATGATCTGAAATGTGTAATTATGTTTCTGAAACAGTTCGATTATCTTTTCGTGCTAGCGGAAAAAGAATATCGAAATATATTTTTTTTTACCTTGCTCTCCCTCTGTTTCTGAATATCTATATGTATTGTAATGTCGCGGCCTATGATAGGCCGCGACATTAGGCATATCATAGGCCCGTAACATATAGATATACAGAGGTCCTATAAGGGCTCGAAGAACAGGGGGCACTTCAGGTTCATGGGAATACTGGCTCAGGTTCATGAGTTCACAGAATTCAATTTAATTTTTTAGCGTTCATATTTGTTCATATTGAACAAATATGATAACTAAAAACATATAAATACTAAAAAAAAAAATAATTTAAGAAAATTACTATTATTTTATCTTCTATACTTTTTGAGGTAGAAATATAGCACATATATATATTATATTAAAGCACAGAAAATTTATTTGTAGTTTTATATGCATATCAAGATTACAAAATCACTATTTCGTAAATGTTGGTTTAAACTTCATTTAAATATATACTTATACTTATTTCTTCGCACTTTTATTAATATATATATATATATATATATATATATATATATTATATATATATATATATATATATATATAAAATATATATATATATATATATATATATATATATATATATATATATATATAAAATATATATATATATATATATATATATATATAGGTATATATATATATATGTTAACAAATATATATACACTGAAGTGACAAAAGTCATGGATACCTCTTAATATCGTGTCGGCCCTCCTTTCGCCCAGCGAAGTGTAGCAACTCGACGTGCCATGAACTCAACAAGTCGTTGGAAGTCTTCTGCAGGAATATTGAGCCATGCTGTCTCGATAGACGTCCATAATTGTGAAAGCGTTGATGGTGCAGGATTTTGGGCACGACCAGACCTCTCGATGATGTCCTATAAATGCTCGATGGGATTCATGTCGGGCGATCTAGGTGGCCAGATCATTCGTTGGAATTGTCCAGAATGTTCTTCCAAACCAATCGCGAACAGTTGTGGCCCGGTGACATGGCGCGTTGCCATCCATAAAAATCCCATTGTTGTTTGGGTACATGAAGCCTATGAATGGCTGCAAGTGATCTCCAAGTAGCTGAACATAAGCATTTCCAGTCAATGTTCGATCCAGTCGCACCTCTAGGACCAAGTCCATGCCATGAAAAAACAGCCCACACCATTACGGAGCCACCACCAGCTTGAACAGTGCCTTTGCTGACAGTTTGGGTCCATGGCTTCGTGGGGTCTGCGCCACACTCCAACCCTACCATCAGTTCTTACCAACTGAAATCGTGACTCATCGGACCAGGCCACGGTTTTCCATTCATCTAGGGACCAACCGATATGCTCACGTGCCCACGAGAATCGCTGCAAGCGATGTCGTTCTGGGAGTAAAGGCACTCGAGTCGGTCTTCTGCTGGAATAGCCCAAGAAAGCCAAATTTCTCCGCACAGTTCTAACAGACAAGTCCCTTGTACGTCCCACATTGATTTCTGCGGTTATTTGACTCAGTGTTGCTTGTCTGTTAGAATTTACGACTCTTTGCAGACGTCGCCGGTCTCGGTCGTTAAGTGCAGGCGGTCGACCACTGCGCTGTCCATGGTGGGATGTTATGCCTGAAATGTCATACTCTCGGCACACTCTTGACACAGTGGATCTGGGAATGTTGAATTCCTAACGATTTCCGAAATGGCATGACCCATGCGTGTAGCTCCAACTAACATTCCGCGTTCAAAGTCTGTTAATTCCCGTCGTGCGGTCATCATCACGTCAAAACCTCTTCACATGAATAACTTGAACAGAAATGAAAGCTCTGCGAAAGCACCGCGCATTTATACCTGTTCTACGCGATGCTACTGCCATCTGAAAATTTGCAAGTTGCTATCCCATGACTTTTGTCACTTCAGTGTATATATTATATATATATGTATATAGATATATATGTTAACAAATATATATATATATATATACTAATTTACAATAGTTTTTAATGATAATTTAAACCAGGGGTTACCAACCCAAAGGATTTAGCGGCCACTTTGGAAATGCATCATAACACCTCAGGCCGTATATTTTATATCTCCATATTAAATTTAAACCCACTAGAAAAAGTGACCCGCAAGATCATTTGGAGTGAAAATTGAAATATAATGAGTTATATTTCATACGTGTTTACTATTATTCTTACATGTAAACATATATAACATAATAATAATGATACTAAACTCACATTGTAAAAAAATATTTAACACTAAAAATGAAATATAAAGAATATATAAATATAAATGAATTGCATCATTGCAATGCGCTAACAACTTGAACTGAGAGTCTGGTTTGCTGGGCTATTAACAATCAACTGTGCGTGTCTAGGGATGGTCACTGCGTCGCTGAGGTCACTTAAAGTGAAACATAAAACCGGTTATGTTAAATTTTCCAAGATGCACGCTTATCATGAGTTCGCAGAATACAATTTAATTATTCTGCGAACTCTTAACTGTAAACTCATAAACAAAACAGTCAATTTCTGTCATATATTCGCAAGAATATTATTTCAAAGTTAAAGTTAATTTTTTTCTCATAATTTCAACAGTTAATTTTTAAATATATGGATGCACAAATAATGTACTTTTTTTAATACATTGTTTTGCATACTTTGGCCATTATAAAATAAATATATTTTGTAAAAGTGTGATATATGTTCGGGTTGGCCACCCCTGATTTAAACTATAGAAACCTTTAAACCTGTTGTGCAAACTCAGAACTAAAAAAACAATATTTGCTCTTTCCAGAATATGCGAGGTCAATTTAATAGCAGAATTTTCTGCCAAACCTTTGATGAGAGATCCAGAGATAGAGACTATTGCTCATTTAAAAAAATATCGCCAAACGTGTTTGGCTTAGTTTATCCTGCCAATAAAATAAGGTAGTGACGATTATGGGGTTACCAAAACATCATTTAGATTAGAGACTCCTTGAGAATACCTTTGCTCATTAAGGTGTAGTAAAAGTTTGCAATATTATTCTTTGGTCAACTATTTGAAATATTTTTCTCATTTGGATTCATCATCAAATTGTTTATTTGTAGTTACGTAACCTGTGATAATATTAAATTGTCCAAGATGTTTTCTAATATGAATTATTTTCTTGGTCTTCTCTTTAGTATCCTGATATTTCAACGATTCACACCAAAAACAACACATTATTTTGATCGTGAATACGACTACATTATTGGCAAGTTTATGTTATTTGTAATATTATTATAATTTTTTTATGTTATTTAAAAATAAAATGTAATTTTAAATTTAAAATATAGATTAAGACTATTTTTAAGTTTGTGCTTTTCAGTTTTTATTTTTATTTATTTTTATCATATGCATAGTTTGTTTTAAAAAATTCTTTTTTAAGTATGTTATATAGAAATTTGCCATTATATTTTTAGAAAGTTTTAGCATTTACTAACCACAGGGTGTAAAATATTGCAATACAAAAATTTCCACTGCAATAATTTTTTATTCAAATTTCTGCCGAACAAATGTAATATCACAATTTTTTCTAGAAATTTTCAGCATTTTCTAACTAAGTGTACAATAAATTTATTTCTTAACATCAATCCTCTAGTGGAATTAAATGCCGTCATAAATTGAAGAATGTTACAATTTTATTGCATCGTGTATGTAAGGATTTTTATTTACTTTTGACTGTCAAAACGTTTTCGAAACTACCGTTGATTGTCAAAACTTCTGTTTTTATTTTAATAATGTGTAGGTGTCTTCACTAATATTTGTTTCAGAGCTGTCATTAATTGAATATGTGCATTTATGTAATTAATTTTTCAATGTTGATTAAAATTTTATAAAATATTTATAACAATATAATTATAGTTGGAATTTATGTAGTTTAAATTGCAAAATTTAAATTACTTAAATATAATTTTTTTTAAATTTAGCTAAAGTTGAAAAATTTGAATTATTTAAAAATAATTTTTAAAATTTAGTTTAAATTGCAAAATTTGAATATTTCTTAAAATTAGTTTAAATTACAAAATTTGAATTATTTAAATATAATTTTTAAAAAATTAGTTTAAATAGCAAATTTTGAATTATTTAAATATAATATTTAAAAAATTTAGTTTAAATAGCAAAATTTGAATTATTTAAATATTATTTTTTAAAATTTAGTTTAAATAGCAAAATTTGAATTATTTAAATATAATATTTAATTTAAAAAATTTAGTTTAAATATAATTTTTTAAAAATTTTAATTTAGCAAAATTTGAATTATTATTTAAATATCTATTTTTTTTAAATTTTAGTTTAAATTGCAAAATTTGAATTATTTTAATATAATATTTTTAAAATTTAGATAAACTGCAAAATTTGAATTATTTAAATAATTTTTTTTTAAAAATTTAGATAAAATGCAAAATTTGAATTATTTAAATATAATTTTAGAAAAATTTAGTTTAAATAGCAAAATTTGAATTATTTAAATATAATTTTTTTTTTGCAAATTTTTAATTTAGATTGCAAAATTTGAATTATTTTTAATACAATATTTTTTTTGAATTATTTTAATACAATATTTTTAAAATTTATTTTAAATTGCAAAATTTATATTATTTAAATATAATTTTTAAAAAATGTTTAAATTGCAAAAATTTGAATTATTTAAATATAATATTTAAAAAATTTAGACTAAATTGCAAAATTTGAATTATTTAAATATAATTTTTTAAACCAGTCTGTAATATAAAGTGTTTCATAATTCGCATAAGCGTAAGCATAATATTTGCTCAATAAAAACCAATAATAACTTCCTTATTCAGTAATTTATGTGTTATTGCAGTTCATTCCTTTAACAATTTAAAATGAAGATAAATGTTGAAATGTTCGCTTTTTAAATTGAAATTCATTTAAAAAGATTTTTATTAAATATTATATGCAAACTGCAAAAACATGCAACTGCTTAAATATTTATATGCAAAGCAATTTATAACAATTGTTATAAATTTTCGTTAAAAGTCATGTCTGTAAGATGTTAATAATGCCTTAGATGTCAATAATGCATTAAAAAAAAAACCGCGTTCAAGTCCTTATATAATAAAAAATATTCTGTTACTATGAATTATCGGTAGGGTTATTTTAAAAATTAAGGAAACTACTTTTTAGTTAATTGAAAAATTTATTTATGTGTTTTTAAATTAAACTGCATCAGATTAAGAAAACTAAACTGAATTTTTTTCCATTTTTCAGATTCGAAAAGTTTAAAGTCATCTTTTGATTGTTAATATAATTTAGTAACAATAGTTAAAAAAATTTTTTTAACATTATTAACATTTTTTAACATTATTTTTGAATTATTTTCATCTTTCGAAATCATTTGCAGCTTAATTAGTTCATACTCTTAAAAATTAATGACTTTTAAAAAATTAAATTCAAACTCTTAAAACAAATTTGAATTAATTATTGTCAAAAAATATATATATTCGCGAAATCAGAACCAAATTATTCAAAATCCTTATATTTTAATTTTAGTAAATACTGACGAATAGGTTTTTAAAAAATTTTAATTTTTAATTTTTTTAAATTTTAAATTAATATCCAAAAAACATAGCGCACCCAACTGAATATATTTAACTTTAATAATGTAAGAAAAATATGTACTTATTGTGTATCTTAAAAAAAGTCGCCAACGAGATTTTCTCGATATGGACGATCATTATCGTCCATAAATAAAAGTCAGATACATATGCACCTCAGAAAAATCTTATATAATGCTTTACGACTTTATCCCGACATCTCTACGCCAGGCTTGGCCAAACATTTTCAGTCGCGGGCGAAAAATCGAAAAAAAAAAAAGTTTGGTGGGCCAAGATAAATTTTTCTAAAATTTTAAAAACAATATACAAGTATTACAATTTAATTATATTAATGAGATGAATGAAATTGTGATTTCATTCTTAAAAGTTCGAAGTGAGATGTACTGATTCTAAGCAACGAGGTTAAATGCTCATCTGTCAGTCTACTTCTGAAATAATTCTTTTAGGTTCATAGTTGTAAACGTTTGTTCACATATATAAGATGAAGCAAACATAGCACTGATTTTCTGGGCGTGAGATATTAAATTTGGGAAACTTACTTTCGATAAAGATTTTTAAAACTCTAACTTTGGCATATTTGGAGACAATTGCTTAAGATGATTGTTAAATTACAATTCAATTAATTCAACATGCAAATATGACCTCATTGCTTCACAATTTACATTGAAAGGCATGGTTAAAATATCCAACTTTACGTTTTTTAGAAGCCATTTTGGGGTTGAAATATTTTACGAATAACCCAAACAAGCACTAGCTACGCTATACTTTTAATAATTTAACCACTATTCACAATGATGCTATATGTGCGCAATCTTTCCATACGCAATCAATAATATTAGAGCTCGCGCCAAAAGAAAAAGCCATTGGCTGGAGCTTAAAATGCACAGTCTGCAACATGTGAGGTCTAATTCATCTATATTGATTCCCATATGTCTGCTTGCAGAGAAAGAGATAACGCTTGTTGGCGCCAATCTTCGTTGGCGAAATAAGCCTTCTGTATACCGTTTGCCATGATACAGGAGTTCTTGTGGCAGCTGCAAACTCTGAAATTATTAGCAATATACTTCATGTTACTACAGGCAGTTATTGCCAGATATCAATCATTATAAGCAGTTATCATTCGTTCAAGTATGACGTTTAGTGCTTTTTACATCAGTTCCATAGTTTTGAAATTGTTTTCATAACGTAAAGGCTTATCTAAATTGGCAAGCAGTAGACTTCCTGTTACGATAAACAGTTATTGCCACATATCAATCCTCAAAAACAGTTGTCATTTGTTTAAGAATGGCAATGATTCCTTCACGAATGACATTTTGTCGAGACCTTCTTACATCAGTTACATAGTTTTGAAATTGTTTACGTAAGATTACGTTTTCATTACGTAAAGATTGTCTGTCATTCTCAATGCTTGGCTGACATTCTCAATGCTTGGCTACCTTGCTTCTAAACTGCATATGAGTCGTTACTTCACAGATTCTTTCAAATTCTACTTCGATGTCATAACATCTTTTTGCTGCAATATGGATCACATTGATTGGATGCCTTGCTTCTAAACTACCTATGCTTCTCAATTTCACGGATTTTTCAAATGATATTTCGAAGCCATAACAAACAGATTTGAGTAACTAACATTTAATAATTTTTTGAGTGGATAATGCTTGTTTCTGTATACCATTTTTCTGTATAATAGCAATATTCTTCTTGTTATTACGGGCAAGTTATTGCCAGATATCGATGATTAGAAGTAGTAGACTTGCAAGCAGTAGACTTCCTGTTACGATAATCAGTTATTGACCCATATCGATCCTCAGAAGCAATTGTCATTCGTTCACGAATGACGTTTTGATCCTTCCTGCATCAGTTCCATAGTTTTGAAATTGTTTTCCTAATATAAAGACTGTCTTTCTTTAAATTTTCAGACATCTTTGCAATAATATGGATCACATTGATTGGCTGCACATTGATTGATTGTCACATTGATAAACTACCTATGATTCGCAACTTCGCAGATTTCGACTTCGAAATATCAATTTCGAAGCCATAACAAACAGATTTGAGTCCTTAAACCTTAAATCAAACACTGTGTTGCAGAAATTCACTCAGATATTCATTTATTTTTCGCAAGGAGCTTGATTCAATACCGATGACGTAAGCCTAGATTTGCATATCAAAAACCATTTAATAACTTTTGAGTGGATAATGCTTGTTTCTGTATACTGTTTGTCACGATACAACAATTATTGTGACAGCTAAAAACGCTGAAATTAATAGCAATATTTACTTGTTACTACGGGCAAAGTTATTGCCAGATATCGATCATTAGAAGCAGTTGCCATTCTTTCACGTATGACAACTGTTTTGTTTTTACGGGTAAATTTGTAAACCATATGCTCAGCGATCTATGTAGTCATATTAGACTGGGACCTACAGTTTAAAGTGGATTTCGAACCACTACAAACATTCATGGTATCACCGGGACTCGAACCCTAGACCTGTGTCACCGAAAGCCAGAGTGCTAGTCACTTGGTCATCACGCCCCAAAAATGTCAAATTATAAAAGATCGGAATACTCTTTTTTTAAAAATGGATATACGTTGAAACGAAGGAAAAAGGAATTCGTTTATAATTAAACACTTGTAAAAACACTTTAACACTAAAAACACTTTGAAATTAACACAGCCCTTGGAATTGACTATGTTCCAGCGACTTTGGCGAAATAATTAACTAATAAAAAAATAGAATTAATTAATCTTCATATACAATCTATACTATTAGGATTACTATGTTATATATATATATATATATATATATAAATATACAGTAGAACCTCTGTAAGTCGAACTTCAAGGGAGACGTCAAATAATTCCAGTTATAGAGTTTTTGACTTATGGAGGATCTCGACTTACTCGATTTTTTTGTAACAAAATCAACTTGTAGACGTTTAGATTCTTTCTAACTTATTTTGAGTTAGAAAAATAAAATAAACATGTTTATTTGTTAGAGTTCAAATGAAATCAATAACAATAATAAGAATATTTCATAGAATTGGTTATTCTGTTTACTGTATACTCATACATCGTTTTCTAAGAAACAATGACGTGCATTATCGACAAATCCTTAAAGTCGGTAACTTATTTTTCTTCGAGCTCTAGAGGTAATTAATTTCAAATGATCGAGTTGTAAAGGTTGTAAAATCAAACATTGTTAATGTTCAAGATACGGAGATCCAATTTTTTTTTCTAGTTACGGAAGGAAAATATATACCAAAATGGCTTGTGGGGATTGACTAATTATTTCGACATATAGAGGGTTGAAATTTCGAGTAATGGAGGTTTTGGGGCTTGAAGGGAAGGGAACAAAATTGTTTTCGAGTTGTGGATATCTTCGACTTAATGAGGTTCTACTGTATATGTATATATACAGTATACATACAAACATATATATATGTAATTTTTAATTATAATAAATTATATTTTTTCCCTCAATGTTAATGTCAACAATAAAAATGTTACTACATTTATTGTAACATCTGCACGAAATAAGATATAATTATTCAATTCCTTCTATTAGCTCTCTCTCCTATATATCTTGTTCAAATATTCAATCGTTCATAAAATACTTTTTATTCCTCCACTCCAAATCAAATACATTTTTTTTAACTTGTAGTGGATGTCAGTTGATGCTAATACAGTTTTTCAAATATTAATTCATTCATTAAATTTAATTAATTAATTTTAGTTTTCTTAGATTTAAGCTGTATGTATCTACCAATAGATGGCGGCTCCAGATGTAAAAGCAAAATTTCAACTTTATTTGTGAAGGACTTTTCTGCAATAAAGTGAAAAAAAAAAAGTAGGAATCGACTTAAAAATTTTTTTATATTACTTGTTTTTCCCTTAATAGTGGGTGCCGGCTCTGCCGGTTCTGTCGTGGCTTCTCGTTTATCAGAAGATGAATGTGTTAAAGTGTTGCTGCTTGAAGCTGGTGGAAAAGTCTATCCTGTTACTGAAATACCTGCCTTGACCTTTCTCTCGACAAGCACAGATATGGATTGGCAATATAAAACAGTACCACAAGCAAGAGCAGCTGGAGGATATGAAGACAGAGTAAGTTTTAAGTTTCGTAAAATTCCGATACATTTTCTGTACTTATTCAAAAAAATTCATTAATTGGACAATTGTTGTGGTTGTTATCATGTCCATAGATTTAAAATATTATTATTAACGTTAGATCAAATCACGATAGCGGCCGCTAGCAATGGCGCCGCTTCACTATACAGTACTCGATTGGTACCATACCCAATTGAAAAACATGGGGAGTGAGTGCTGGGCACTCTAGAATGTGTATAGGTGTTAGGAAAGCGTTGGGTCAATTTCTGCAGGGGATGTATTCCCTGGTCTTGTCTGGGAGAATCTTCATCCCTCTGTAATGATTAGTTCTGAATCTGCAAATAACTGATGTGAACTTATTGAACAATTATAACACTACAGAAATTGAGAAGTTCTTACAATTTAGCCGGATGCTTTTTAAACTTTTTTTTTTTATTTATTGCGAAATATACTTTTGTATCGAAAAGGATGTCCCTTATATACATATACTACTGTATCAAAAAAGTAAGACCAATTGTCAATTTAAAATTGTCTGTGTTTATGGAATTTCAATTTTTTTCTGTTTTATATTGCTGGCACTGTCCTTGACATTTGTGAGAAATTTGACGTCAAAACTTTTCATTAGTGATGGTTACGCTTGGCTTTGTGAGACGCTAAAACTGATTCCGGTGATTTTTGAAATGTCTGAATTAATTGAGAAAAGAACTTGCATTAAAGTTTGTTTGCAAACGTATAGAATGTTGCAGAAGGCATTCGGTGGGCATTCCTTTATCGGAAAGAAATGTTTAGAAGGGTATAAATATTTCAAAGAAGGCAAAGAACGCTTTCAAGACGAAGAGCCCTCTTGTCTACTGTCAACCTCAGTTTTGGTGCTTGCAAACCGTCGATTTACAATTAGAGACCTTGCTGATGATGTTGGAATTTCAAAAGGATCGGCCAATTCCATTTTGGGTCTCAAACGCGTCAAATCTCAATTGGTACCGAACTCACTTGAATGCGCCAGCTAACATTGCATTGATTCTTCGTGATTTTTCCCCAAAAATGAAACCCATACCGTTCCTCAACCACCATATTCTCACCGTGAGACTTCTGGCTAGCCCTAAAATCACTTCAGGGACACTTTTGAGTTTATTGAAGAGATTCAACGTGAACCGCCGCGTGCTTTGAAGGCTATTCATGGCGATGTTATTTTAGCCTGCCTTGAAGATTGGATGGATTAAAGATGGATTGAATAAAAAAGTTGGCATAAGTGCATTGTGACCGGAGGATTACTTTGAAGGTGACGAAATAAATTTGAAAGAATAAATAGTTTTTTTGAAAAAAAAAAATTGGTCTTTCTTTTTAGGCACAGTTGTATATAACAATTATAAAATTGAAATTATAAATTTAGAACTACATAGTCATTCTTTTCTGCTTGATATGAATCATTATTATAGCTGATAAGATTTTTTAGCTGTAAATATCAATTAAAATTTTCATAATAAATTTTAAAAAATCTATTTCGTTACTTTTACGTAATTTTATGTTACAAATAAATGCACAGTTCAATAGGCAATTGAACTAAACTAACGAGAAGAAAAATAACTGTATTTTTAAAATGTAAAGAGTTTTAGTTATTTTATTATACAATTGTTAGTTTAATTTTAACTCTAAATTTTATAATATATTTAAATTTTAGACAGCTTCATTTTTTAAGTTTTAATTCTTAAGATTTAGAGGTATTTGTTGAGGCAACTGGCAACAGGCGTACCGATTACGGAAAAGCCAATGGGGGAAATACCCCTTAACCTCCTCATCTTAATTCACAAATAGGATTTTAATTTTAAATGGCTGCTTTAATGTTAGTAAAAATAAAATAACCGATAAATTTTCTAAAATTCAATTAAAATGGTACTCAAAAGTTAAAAATACTAAAAATAAATAAAAGTAAAATACAAAATAAAAGAATTTAAGTTAAGTTTAAATTCGAAGAAACAGAAGAAAGAAAAGAAAAGAAGAAAGAAAAAAATTAACACATTATTTCTTCTTATATCAAATAAAAACTACTAAAGTCCGATTGTTCATTGAGAAGAGCAACTAGAAGAAAAGGATTGCCTTTATCACCAAATCATACCAAATGTTTGCTTATATCTCTCTATTGGCAATTTTGTAAAATTTGATCCTTGATTATGAAGTAAGTTTGTTGAGGCTTTTCACAAATATCAGGTGGGCTAAAAAGAGGATGTTACCGACGAAAACATCAAAAAAGTCCACAAAATAATTTCTGATAACCGTAAAGAGAAGTTGATTGAGATAGCTGAGATATTAAAGGAACGTGTTGGACATATCGTGAATGAATATTTGGATATGCGGGTGTTCAATGTGGGTGACACGCGAGCTCACAATCGACCAACAACGAATTGATGATTGTAAGCAATGTTTGGAGCTGTTCAATCGTAATAAACCCGAATTTTTGCGTCGATATGTGACAATGGATGAAACATGGCTCCATCATTTCACACCGGAGTGCAATCGACAGTCAGCCGAGTGGACTGCACGTAATGAATCGACCCCAAAGCTTGGAAAGACGCAAAAGGCGTCTGGTAAGGTTATGGCATCAATATTTTGGGATACGCATGGTATAATATTCATTCACTATCTTAAAAAGGGAAAAACCATAAACAGCGACTATTACGTAGCGTTATTGGAGCGTTTGAAAGACAAAATAGCGGAAAAACGCCCTCATTTGAAGAAGAAAGTGCCGTTTCTTCAATTGCACCGTGTCACAAATCAATGAAAACGATGGCAAAATTGCTTGAATTGGGCTTCTAATTGCTTCCGCATCCACCGTATTCTCCAGATCTGGCCCCTAGCGATTTTTCCTGCTCTCAGTCCTCAAGAGGATGCTCGCTGGACAGAAATTTTGCGCCGATGAAGAGGTTTTGAGACTAAAGACAAATCGTACTATAAAAATGGTATCAAAAAATTGTATGGCCGTTATAATCATTGTATCGTCCTCGAAAGCAACTATATTGAATTATAAAATCAAATTCTATAAAAAAAAAAAAAACAGAATTTTTCTATGCTAGCCTACGAACTTTTCAGCCCACCTGGTACTCATCACTCTACTATGAGTGTGAAATCACTCTACCTTTTATAATCATAAAAATTTCTACATGAATAATAAATTGAATGTGTTTCTTTCAGAAATTGCCTTATCCCCGTGGTAAAGGTCTTGGTGGAAGCAGCCTTCTTAATTTCATGTTGTACGTGAGAGGTAACAAACGTGACTACGATTTTTGGGAAACACTAGGTGCAACTGGATGGTCCTGGAAAAATGTCTTCCCCTACTTCCTCAAATCTGAAGACAACACTGATCCCCAAATTGCAAACAATGGTAAATGCACCACTTCCATTCTAACCTGATGAATTTAATTATTTTTTTTATATAAAATGAATCTTAGAATAACCTTAGAAATTGGATAGTATTAACAATTTTTATTTTTATTTAAATTTACTATCAAATTAAGATATAACAGCTGGTAACATTTTTTTATCTTGCATATTATATTGTAAAGAAGCAGTTACAATTGTACAGAAGAATGTAGTGCTTTTGATGTTGCATCATAAGTATATTGATCATAATTTCTCGATAATAAAATTATATTTCAAGTAAGTCTTGATAATTTAAAGATAGCATCAAAACCTGATAGAATAAGCTTACCCTCATTAAAATTTCATTTTAACTGTAGGCCTTTTTATTTGCTTTCTAAACATTGCTAGTAAATCTCGATTTTAATTGAGCAAACTTGGAAGTTTAAAACCATTGGTAAAATTCTTACAAGCCAGAAAATATAGTACATTTTAAAAAAGCCATAAAAAAATGATAAATCATAGTTCATGCTGTTGTCTTCCATGTTGTTGTCTTCCATGCTGTTGGATTTAATTTTTCTTTTAATTGAAATGAGTGTTCGAATTAACTTAAATATGTTAAAGCTTTTTAATATAAGTTTTAATGTTTTTCTTAGTATCTTTTTTCTGTATTTCATGTCGACATTTAAAAATATTTTTTGTATTAAATATTAATTTTGTATCAAAGTTTCAATGAAGCTAAATAATAGAAGAAACCAAAATTGTGCAAAAGAAAATTAGAATTAGTTCGATTATCATCATTTTTCGCAATTATATTTCACTTGAGAAACTCAGACTGAGAGCCTTGTTTGCAGATTGAAGGTTTGTGTTACGTGAAGGCAGTGTTTGTAAATATCTATAAAGTACCAGGAGGCAGTAATCTATAAAGTATCAGGCAGTAATCTATAAAGGCAATATGCCTATCTATAAAGTACCAGGAGGCAGTGCAGAGCAGGAAGCAAAAATGAGTTATAATGTAATGAGAGATAATGTAATGTAATAATGTAATGAGAGATAATGTAATGTAATAATGTAATGAGAGATAATGTAATGTAATAATGTAATGAGAGATAAATAGGAAAGGGGATAGGAAATGAATCTAACAATGGTTTTAGATTTTTTTTTTTTTTTTTTTTGGACTCTTGTTTGGGTGAAAATTGTTATTCTAGTGCATTTATTACATTACATCATGTATTTCATTTTATTGAGAGATTTATCTTAGATTCTTTGGTATATAATTTTATATTTAAGTATTATGTGTATATAAATTTTGTTGCAAATTATGTTTTTTTTTTTTTTTTTTCGTCATTTCATTCCATTATTCACTGAGGTGTAATTTTTAAATGTGGGAAATATTTTTTAAATCTAGAATAATAAAAAAAGAAAAAAAAGAAAAAGAAAAAGGAAAAGAGAAGAAAGAAAAGGGTTTTTAAAATGCGAACATCTTGCGCCATTTTGATACAGATTCAGTTCTTGGTTTGGATGTTGTTGTTTGACTTTCGGCTTGGACATGGTAGAAAGAGGAGGAGTGCAAATTGCAACCTCAGGCTTCGTTCTTCCTGGATGCAATCGGGCCTAGAGGGACGTCATTATGACGCGGTCAGAGCTCGCGCTTATAAGCTGTGGTGAATGAAGATGTGGTGCTTTTTGACTGTGACTGGACGAGGAGACGTGGAAATAAAAAATAAGGGAAAAAAAGGGTTTTTTTTTAGCTGCTGCGTCGATGTGATCAATTCTGCTGGAAGACAATCCCGCCTGATCAGTGATTGATAAATCACAGGATCAAAAGGGGACAAAATTTTTTTCGTAAGGAAAAGCAGTTACCGTTGATGTCGTTATTATTATTTTTGAGATTTGGCGTTGAAGACGTTATTGATTTTGCAGACGAGATTCCGCGTGGCATCAAATAACAAGAAGTGATGAGTACCCATTTGAATGATTGTTTTTCTTATAATTTTTCTTTTCCTTTGAACTCTATTTTTGAAAGCATTCAACTTTTACTTTAAAAACCAGACTGATAAGGATAATTAACTCTCATTTTTCCTTTTTTATTTGAGTTTAAGGGTAAAAGAATAAATAAATAAATTCTAGGTAACAGCACGACAAATATGCATTTCGTATCTCAGAGATAGGGTCACTTTAATTTTGTGAAGGTGTTTGAAAACAACCGTGACCACAGAAAAATAACGTAGCCATGCCACCGATTTTCCTCTAGTCATAAAAAACCGGAATACTGTTTTTATATCGGAATATTTTCCTCCAGTTCGATTTTCCTCTAGATATAATGAATATATGACAATATCAGGGCTTGTGACTGTTTATAGCTGCAGCATTCTCAAATAAGAAGCACCTAAGGGTTTTTTTAATACGCTTTTATTAGTTTCACCTATATGTTTGTTTGTAACTGACTCTTTCGGCTCGATTTTTTCCCTACTTTAAGCGATCAGATTTAATTTAAACGTTGTAAGGTATCAAGGACCGACGGCAATAAAACATTTTGATAAGTTTATTATCTCATCATGATTAGGATCGCCAGGATTAGTGATTTTATTAACCCCTTTTTTTTGTTTCACCTGTATTGTTTGTTTGTTTGTAACTAACTCTTTGGGCCCGATTTTACCTACATCCGATCAAAATTTAAAAACGTTGTAGAATAATCAAATACCGACGACACTAAAAGATTATTTCGATAAGAAGTTTAAATCTCATCATTCAAATCGCCAGGATTCTCGATTTATTTTAACTTATGAAGGAAACAATTTAACCCGAAGTAGAATGAAAGTACCAAGACATTCAAACACGTGGGACAGTGGCAAACTCATAAAACCTGACTACATCAGGTGATTCCCTTCGAATTTTCTTCCTGGCTGACTCGACATATTCGCATTTAGTCTTTGTTTACTTCTTTTATTGTCCCCTATAGTCCCAGTCTTCCTTACCAGGACCTCATTTAAATATTATAGTTTAAAAAAAACTAAAAAACATTATTTTAAGCTAATGAAAAAAAAAAAAGTAAAAAATAATTCTTAACATAAAAAAAAAATTACTGTCGAGAAGAATGAATGTCCCTGTTCTAAAAGCGTGGGGTGCTTTGAAAAATTTTTAAACTAACTCTGCATTTCAAAATGAAACTGATGTAATGTAAAAATGCATAACGATTGATATCAATTTGCCCCAAAATAAAGGCTTTTAGAACAGTGGCATTCATTTCCTATCGTCTTTCTATTTTATTCTTATTTAAATTATTTTTTTTACTTTTTTTAGTTTTATTAACTCTAAAGCGTGTTTTTAGTTTTTTTAAACTATAATTTAACTATTTTAACTTCCTGATAGAACATGAATCAACTTCCCGTGGTGCAATACTAATACTATAGAAATTAATTGGCAGTGTTTATATCATTATTATAGATTTATAGATTTTAAGCGTTATTGGATTACCAAACTTAAGTGGATGGATTAACTGGTGCCATTGTTTTTATCTTGTTCTTTGCATTTTTTTCCTTTTCTGTGATATCTGTGGTCCTGTTAACTTAGCATTGGAGATAAAAGAATATTTCCCATCAGCCTTGAAAAATCGTGATAAATTAAATATAACCTCCAAATCTAATAGATTTTGCTTAAACCTAACAGAGTTTACTTCTAACTGGATGTCTTTTATTAATACGCTTTTATTAGTTTCACCTGCCTGTTTGTTTGTTTGTTTGTTTGTAACTGACTCTTACTGTAACTACCTACTTTGAACGATCAGATTTAATTTAAACGTTGTAGACTTATCAAGGACCTACGACAATAAAGTATTTTGATAAGTTTATTATCTTATGATTAGGATCGCCAGGATTAGCGATTTTATTTTAACTTATGAAGAGCAATTTAACCGAAGTAGAATGAAAGTACCTAAGACATTCAAACCTACTTGGGACAGTGGCACAACGGATAACGCGCCTGACTACTGATCAGGAGATTCCCTGTTCGAATTCTGACTGGCTCGACGTATTCGCATTTTTGCCTTTGTTTTACTCACAATTAAATTATTGTACGAACTATAGTTCCAGTCCGCCGTACCGGGACCTCATTTAAATATTATAGTTTAAAAACACTAAAAACACGGTTTTAGAGTTAATCAAACTAAAAGTAAAAAATAATTGTTAACATAAGAATAAAATGACTGATGAGAAAATGAATGTCACTGTTCTAAAAGCGTGGATGCTCGATATCAATCGTTATAAGTTTCATTCCGAAATGCAGAGTTAGTTTAAAAATGTCGTACAAAGCACCCCACGCTTTTAGAACAGTGACATTCATTTTCTCGTCAGTCATTTTATTCTTATGTTAACAATTATTTTTGCCTTTTAGTTTGATTAACTCTAAAAGCGTGTTTTTTAGTTTTTTTTAAACTATAATTTATTTTCTTCTTAGGCACCATAATAAAAACCTCATTTTCAGTGAACAAACTTGGAAAATTGGTAAAAATGTTGGTAAAAGTGTTATAAACCACAAAAAATATTAAATGCTTAATAAACTATAGTTAATCACAAATTGTATATAAGGTTAAAGTGAAGGAAAATCTAATGATTTTGTAACTTAAGGAAAATATTTTATTTTTACAATCTGTGGTCCTGTATTAGACCATTGAGATAAAAAGAATATTTCCCACAGCTTTGGAAAATCAGGGGTATGAATTCAAATCATGGAAAAATATTAATGGTAAGCAAAAATTTAAATTTTTCTTTTTTGAAACTTTTGTAAAAAGTAGAAGGACACGGCTTGGGCCAAATGAACGCCAAATAGTTGATTTTAATGAGGAATGTTCTTCCCATTGGCCTTTATAAGTTCAAATATTCTGTTTGAGGTGAATTGTATAACTGAACTCCCCCCAGTTTTATAACTACCTACTTTGAACATCATACGCAAAGCATGACAACTTGTAGACTTATCAAATGAATTCCATCAATAAACTCGATAAACTAGCATTGCTCAGATCTTTACCCTCGCTATTTATCGGCCAGGTAAACATCCCCATTATTTGTTAGGAGCCAATTTTTTGACTCCAGTCGAAGTTTGAATGGAAGCTCCATCTTGCTGAAACTTCCACTTTATCTTCCCAAGTCAGAGCCATAACGGAAAAGCTCGGAATTCAGCACTTGAATGTAGTCTGTATGTTTTATGGACCATTTTCACTAACCAGAATTGTCCTTCCTCCGTTCCAACAGCCAAAACCATTAAACTCCCTCTCCCATTTGTCGTGTGAATAGCTACCTGTAATAATTCTTCATTCCCCGACAATGCCAGTAGTGCTGATATCCGTCTGGACCGTCTAAGTTAAATTTCTTTTCATCGGAAAATATCACAGAAGTCCATTCTGTAGTCCATCAATGCTCCTTAGCCCACGCTAAACGGTTATCAATGTGAAGCTTGTGTCCAAATGGACTTTTCTGAAAATGAATTTTTAGATCTTTTAATATAGTTATAAATTGTTTGTTCGGTAACATGATTTAAGTCCTATGTTTCTTGCCTTTGAAACACTTCCTTTGTTTGTCTTAAGCACACGAACAAGTTTTCTTTCATCACGTGGTGTTAACTTTTTCGGTCTGCAGTCTTCTTTTTCTTTCCATTTTTATAAGGATTTCTGATAAAGTTTGAAACTACATTGGGGCTCACCTTCAAAAATCGAGCAATCTCTCTGACACCTTTACCATCATTTTGATATGTGAAAGCTACTTTGGCCTTTTGAAAAGCTTTCAAAGGTATTCCTTTTAGGCATTTCTGAGAACGGAGAAACAGTAACTTTTAAACAAATTAGATTTTTTTGTCAGAAAAGGATAAAAATAAAGTACAAAAATTACTATTTAACTAAAGAACAACTCACTAAATTAAATATATTAGCAAAATGTCCTTCTACTTTTACGCATTGGAAATTATATATACTAATTTTTATCATTAATATAAGTGGTAGATGTTTAATTTTTGCCTAAAATGAAAAAAAAAAAAATCATTAAACTAAATCTGCATAAATATCTGGTAGTTAGGAGAAAATAAGAGATATTAATTGACAAAAAAAACACTGTCCTTCTATTTTTTTACGCAGTGTATAAGGATGAAAGCTGACTTAAAATCTAATGCTTTTGAATTACTTATAGGATATCATGCAACTGGTGGATACTTGACAATCAGTAGCCCCGAATTCACCACTACTATAAAGAGAACTTTCCAAGACGGCTTATCTGAAAGGGGGTACGAATATCGAGATATCAATGGAGAAAGCCAGACAGGTAAGCAAATAATTTTAAATATTTACTACATTCTTTGATCATTGATCTAGTCCAGGGGTCTCCAAACTACGGCTCGTGGGCCAAATCCGGTACGCCAGTGTCCTCAATCCGGCCCGCGACAGCGAATAATTGTTGCTGTAATGTTGGAGAAAAAAAACACAGAATGATAATGACTCGGTTTTATTGACTTGCTAGGTAAAGCATAATACGCAGAAGCATGACAACTAACAAATAATTGAAATGAATTCCACTAACATTATAAACTAGTGAACATCCCGCGGTTACCCTCGCTATTTATGTTGGGGTAAAGAGTATCGTATATGTATGTATGTCGATGTTTGGAATCTATATATATCCTGAATCAAACATATGATTTTTATCTTGAAAAATCCCTCAGAACGGAAAAGCTAAGTTGACGCGAATGAAACCCCACTTGCATAAAAATACTAATGAGATTTGTGTAATTGTGATTTTTCACTAACAACAGTTTTTAGTTAGCAAACGTATGCTCGCTCAGAGCGCGTACTCGGTGACTGGAATAGAAATTATAGATAATGGCAGAAAAATTAAATGGTTTTGGCCCTTGGTACTTACTGCAGTAAGCAGTATGGCCCTAAGGCTGGAAAGTTTGGAGACTCCTGACCTAGTCAAAAGAAAGTCACAATTTAGTTACTAGCTTGGCTTCAACCCAAGTTCTTCAAAATCATTGGGACTTATATTGAAAATTTACTTCAATCAATCTTGTTTATAGTTATTTAAATAGATTTCAATAAAAATTTAATGTAAAAGGGTGTTATCACTGCATTTTTAAATGAAAGCTTTGGTTTGTCGTTCTATGGTCATTTTATACACACTTTAGGTTAATTAGATCAGGACCTACAGTTTAACGTAGATTCCGAATCACTCACAAACGTCCATGCCACCACCAGGATTAGAACCTGAAGCCTGTAGTATCAAAAGGCCAGAGCGCAAGCTACTTTGCCACCAAGCCGCTTTAAAAGAATGAGTTTTATTATTGTTATTTAAATTTTAAAACAGTATTTTTCTGAAACATAAAATTAAAATATTTTTTAGAAGATCATAATAATCAATATTTACTAATGTCAAAAAAAAAAATTGCATAAATGAATTTGTGAAAAATATGAAGCTCATTTTGAAATGATAGCAGGTGCTTTTAATAAAATATTATTTAGATAATAATATTTTATTGAAGATTAAAGAAAGAAGGAAAATATTTAATCTGAATTATAACATTTTAATAAACCGCAGATTAAATTTAAGATCTGTTAATAAAAGATTTGCTACGGCTTAAAGGGGATTCCGAACCACAATAAGCATCAGGGCACCGCCGGAACTCGTAACTTGTGGTACAGTGGGCCAGAGCGCTAGACACTTGTCCATTAGCCCCCTTCCACCCCGCCAATACTAACAGATGAACCTAGCTTATATTGCCTATTGAAGAGGTTTGGTTTGGTTTGCCGCTCAATGTCATCCTGTGCACACTTTAGGCTAAACAGTCCGAGAAACAGTTTAAAAGTGGATTCCGAACCACTACACACATCCATGGCACCGCCGGGACTCGAACCCGAAACCTGTGGTACCGAGCGCCAGAGCGCTGCCCCTCGTTATTGAGGAGGAGACGAAATGCTGAGGCGTAGTTTTTCACACGCCATCGCGTTACTGGCCACTGAGAAACCACTCGCTGGCGCGTGGTTGGATCTTTAGAGTTGACGTCACAATTAAGCTCTGGTGTCAGATTGATAGCAAAAGTATTAGAAATATTTTCAAAATAATTCATTTTTAGTGATCTACATAATTTAAAAAAAATTTTGAATCTAGGTCCTTTTTTTCTCTTTTCGTGTGCGTTCCATGTGCTAGTCAGCTGTCTTGCGTAAATACGATTATTGCTATTAAAAAGAAAATTTTATGCGCGCTTTTTGACAGATGTTTATCCAGCTATTCTGTCTGATTAATAGTCAGAAATCTTGTCGATAATATCACTTCGGAATAAATTTCGGATATACTTATTATTGTAAAAAAAAAGTTACTGTATTTTTCCGTATTTAAGTCGTGGAATTTTAGTACTTTCTCTAAAGCCAAACAGCAGGTGTTAGCTTGAATATGTATCTGCTGATCTAGAAAGGAATTCATAATGCCTAGGTGTTATTACATCAGTCTGGTCTGATATTTCGCGAGCTATCGCTAAATATAGCACTGTTTGCGTATTATATTACTGTTATATATACTGTGTTATATTACTGTGCCCAAAAAGTAAGATCAATTTTTATTTTTTCAAAAACTCGTTATTTATTCTTCCAAATTTATTTCATCCCCTTCAAAGTAATACCCTACGGACACAATGCACTTATGACAACTTTTTTTCCAATTCTCAGTGCATGGTAAAAAGTCATTGGCCGGGATGGCCTTCAATGCGCCCACATATTCACATTGAATCTCTTCAATCGACTCAAAATGGTGTCCTTGGAATGGTCTTTTGAGTTTAGGGAATAGACAGTTATCGCACGCTGTTAAATCAGGAAAATTCGATGGTTGTGGAACGATATGGGTTTCATTTTTGTCGAAACGATCACGAAGAATCAATGCAATGTGAGCTGACGCATTATCGTGCTGCAAAAAAACAAGAATTGTCTTTAAATAAATGTGGCCTGTTTTTGCGAATAGCTTCACGCAATCGACGTATAACACTCAAATAATATTCCTTATTGACACTTTGGCCCGGAGGAAGGAATTCATTATGCACCACACCACGGTAATCGAAGAAAACAGTCAACTGGTCCTTGATTTTGGAGCGGCTTTGACGTGTTCTCTTCTTCTTGTTTCACCTTTGTCGCAATATTCGCTCGATTAGCGGGTGTTTCCAGTCGTAAGCATAAATCCAAGTCTCATCTCCAGTTATGACGCGTTTCAACTTGTTCTGATAATCATAAAGTATTGTTTCACACACTTCAAGGGACGATTTTTTCCAAAATATTCAGTAGTTTTTGGTACCAATCGAGATTTGACGTTTGAGGCCCAAAAATCTTTTAAAATGGAATTTAACTTTTAAACTATTGCTATGATAATTTTCATTCAAATATTTCTTGACTTCATTCAAGTTACTTTTAAACTATTGCTTTGATCATTTTCATTCAAAACATTTCTCGATTTCATTGTTACTTTTAAACTATTGCTTTGATCATTTTCATTCAAAACATTTCTTGATTTCATTCAAGTTACTTTTAAACTCTTGTTATGATCATTTTCATTCAAAACATTTCTTGATTTCATTCAAGTTACTTTGAAACTATTGCTTTGATCATTTTCATTCAAAAACATTTCTTGACTTCATTCAAGTTACTTTTAAACTATTACTTTGATAAATTTAATTCAAAACATTTCTTGACTTCATTCAAGTTACTTTTAAACTATTGCTATGATAATTTTCATTCAAAATATTTCTAGACTTCATTCAAGTTACTTTTAAACTATTGCTATGATAATTTTTATTCAAAATATTTCTTGACATCAATCAAGTTACTTTTAAATTATTACTATTTTTTTAGGTTCAGCAAACTTTCAAGCAACTATGAGGGACGGTACAAGATGCAGCACTGCCAAAGCTTTTCTAATGCCAGCTGAAGAAAGGAAGAATTTGCACATTGTAAATCAAGCTCTTGTTCGGAGGGTAAGGAAAGTATAGTAATTCACATTTTTATACTTACATTTTCAATACGTTTACGTATTTAAATTTCCATTATACCTTACATTTCTGATTCATTATTTGATAAAACATTTACTTTTTTTTTCCTTTCTTGTACTAAATGACAGATAATTTCTCTTTTTTTAGAACTTCTCAATTCTTAAAAAAATTTACGGATTTCTGTAAATGTACTGCAAATATAAAGGTACTGTAGCGATCCCACCACGAAACGTAAACAAAGCGGATGCTTACAAAAGTGCTGTGTGATATATTGCTACACGGATGAATACAGAAGGTGGGAAACAGCAAAACACTCTCCGCGTCAGTTTGATCGCGGCAATCGAACTGTAAACATCTCTCGAATCATTCGTTGTTGTTTTAAGTGCAACATGCTTGCATTATTTATTTATTTCTAAGTATTTTATATTTTTTATAACAATTATAAACGTTAATATTATTAAAGTAGTATGAATTAATTTATATCAATATTATGTATATTTAATTTAAACATTACTACAGGTACTATCTTCAAATATGTAGTAACTATTTGCTGTTGCTTTTATAGATACTTTTCAATGATAAGAAAAAGAAGCCATTGGTGTTGAATTTCAAATTCAGAATAACATTCATAAGGTATACTCTCGAAAAAGAAGTTATTGTGAGTGGTGGAACTATTAATTCTCCTCAAATTCTCATGCTTTCTGGAATCGGACCAAAGAATCATTTGAATAATTTCGGGTGAGTATATAATTTTTTTTTTAAATCTAATAGAAGAAAAAAAATGTTTAATTTTTTATTTTAATCTCTTTATCCAGTGAACTCCTTAAAGCATTCTTAAAGTTCTCTTTTCTTTCATGAATCCCATTGATTGCTGATTTGCCAGTTGGTGACAATTTACAGGATCACGTTGGAACATTTACAGTGCACTTTGAAGCCAAAAAAGCTATAGGTCTTTCTTACGTCTATGTTAATAAATCCACAAAATATATGGAATTTTACAAAGAATAGAAAAGGTATTTAGATGTCTTGATTTATGACAATTGTTATATTGTAATTTTGATTCGATAATCCAGGGTAAGTAGATATACCTCTCTGTGGTGCAACCTGATAACTTCTTAAGGCTCGTTCCCACCGAGGCGTTCAAGCGCTGACCAATCACTAGCCTCACAGCGTTCGCCTGAAATCGGTTAAATCCACCGCTTCGAGGTTGATCAGCTTTCAACTCTTAAAATGCTTGTGACCTGGATTGAGCCAATAGTAGATCTGTTATCTAGTAGAAATAACTGGGACTATACTACGTATAAAGCGATTTCTGAAGTTTCGGTGTGAACGGATCAGAAAAATTTTCTTTCCTGCCGCGTGACGCGTCGCCGCCCTCACGCCTCGGTGGGAACAGCGAGTCTTTAAGGGGCTAAAAGATCGGCTGGTATCGGAATTTTTGATAGCGTAAATTGCCAGCTCTGTGGGAAAGACGGGATCATGGACAGGCACCATATAGCAAGACGCCGGTTCTTGCAAGGATATTCGGAGGTGAAAAGTTATTGGAGTGCCAGAATTTTGCTGATGAGGCATTGGCTTTTTATCATGCGTGAACATGATGTTGTCCTGGTTATCCAAAAAATGAAGGTCAAACAAATTAAACTCCATTGCAAATTTTGGCAAAAAAAAATGGTACTTTGGGTCCCTTAACTCTTGAAATGATTCATTTATAACGTTAATCTTAATGAATTTTCTGGAGAATTTGGCATTAGATTGAAGTGTTTTTGTAGGATGGTTTTGAATCACTTTTTCATGTTTTTGGGTTTCGATTTTGAACATTTGGCTATAAGTACTCGTAGTGAGTTGATCAATTCCTTCTTTTTTGAAGTTTCATATTTATCACTTTTGGCCTTTTCCCATAGTATAGTGCTTCTTATTGTAATTGGAATACTTCATTCTTCCTTTATGCCTAGAAGTTTCAAACTTTGATATATTTTCTTAGCTGTTGAATGTGATAACGTTTCTTGTAGAATTTGGAATACTTCATTCTTCATTTACGACTACATTTACGTTACTTTTTAGTATATTCTTTTTTTTTGAAATTATTGAACAATCTAATTCTTCATGTTTTATCTATTCTAGTTTTGATCTATTCAACATTGCTATATTCATGTGGCTATTGAATTTGGCCACTCTTGTAGTATTCAATCAATCGCTTCATATGCCTCTTGCATTATTAAACACTGGTACATTCCTAAGTTTATTCATCCGTTCTCGAATGTTAATACATAAGTTGAAATTTGCAGAGCAGATTTCAGTTTTTTATATTTATATTATTATTTTTATTTCTCTTGCTTTTATTTGTGTGTGTTTGCGGTGTTTTGACCTCGTAATATTTTTGTCATTTTCTCTTGCCATTGGAAATGAAAAAAAAGTTCGATAATCCCAAAAACTCTATTATATGTGCCTGCGTACCACACACTAGTGTTTTTATCAATCAAAAAAATTTTTTCAACTACTTTCCTAAATTTTTTTTTTTTTTTGCAATATAAACTGTTTAACTAAAGTACATTTAATCTGAAATATTTTTTTTTTAGCATAAAAATCTATAAAACAAATGAAACAAGATGGGTAAATTTTCGTTTTTGTATTATTAATTAAAGCTGTATCCAAAAAAGTAAGACCAATTTTCAATTTAAATTTCCCGGCCATATAGTATTTTTTTTCTTTTTTACACTGTTGGCACTATTCGTGACATATGTGTGAAATTTGACGTCAAAATATTCATTAGTGCTTGAGTTACGCTTGATTTTGTGAGATGCTAAAAACTGATTCCGGCGATTTTTGAAATGCTTGAATTAATTGATCAAGAATTTGCGTTAAATTTTGTTTGCGGAAACGTATAGAATGTTGCAAAAAGGCATTCGGTGAGCATTCCTATATCAGAAAGACGTGTTTAGAAGTAGTAAAGACAGTTCAAAGAAGGCAGAGAACTCGTTGAAGACGAAGAGCCCTTGATCGACCACCAACCTCAACCGACGAAGCTCACGTCCAAAATGTTAAAGATTTGGCGCTTGCAAACCATCGAATTATAATTAGAGACCTTGCTGGTGATGTTGGAATTTAAATATTCTATTTTTAAAAGATGTTTTGGGCCTCAAACGCTTCAAATCTTGATTGGTACCAAAAGAACTGAATGCGCCATCTCACACTGCATTGATTCTTCGTGACTCTTTCGCTTGAAAATGAAACCCATATCTTTCCACAACCCCGTATTCATTTGATTTAGCTACTACTTCTGTCTATTTCCTAAACTCAAAAGACCCCTCCGGGGACAACGTTTTGAGTTGATTGAAGAGACATTTCAAAAATCCTAGAATCAGTTTTAGCATCTCACAAAACCAAGCGTAACTCAAACACTAATGAATATTTTGATGTAACATTTCACACAGACGTCAAGGACAGTGCCAACATTCTAAAAAAGAAACGATAAATGAAATACCATATGAATGACTGGGAAATTTAAATTGAAAAACTGGTTTAAACTGAATTAAACTGTTAATTAAACTGAAAATTACTTTTGGACACAGTAGTAGGCACATTTCTCTAAATCTTAAAATGTTTTCCAAATTTCAGGTCCTTACACAAGCCTTTCTGGAATTGAAGGAATGGCTTACATTAATTCCAAACGCAATAATCAAAGCTAGATTGGCCTGACCTCGCAATCCACTTGACTTCATTATCTCCCTGCTATTGATTCGTTTCAAACTATAAAAAGGTGTTTTCGGCATGAGTGATCAAGTGAGTATTTTTCTATTAAAATTAAAATTACTCAGACAGTTTTACAAATGCAATTAAGAATAATAAAAATAAATTTTTAATACTAGCCCTATTTTAAATAATTGGAAACATTTAAAATTCTCTATAACATACACTCTTTCATTTTATTTCATTTTTAATACGCTTTTATTAGTTTCACCTGTATGTTTGTTTGTTTGTAACTAACTTCACTCTTTGGACTCGATTTTGCCCTACTTTAAGCGATCAGATTTAATTTAAATGTCGCAGGCTTATCAAGGACCGACGACAATAAAATATTTTGATAAGTTTATTATCTCATCATGATTAGGATCACCAGGATGAGTGATTTTATTTTAACTTATGAAGAGCAATTTAACCCATATAGAATGAAAGTATCTAAGACATTCAAACCTAGGTGGGACAGTAGCACAACGGATAACGCGACTGACTACTGATCAGGAGATTCCCTGTTCGAACCCTGGCTGGCTCGACATATTCGCATTTAGCCTTTGTTTTACTCACAATTAAATTATTGTAAGAACTATAGTTCCAGTCCTCCGTACCGGGCCCTCATTTAAATATTGTAGTTAAAAAATACGCTTTTAGAGTTCATCAAACTAAAAGTAAAAAAATAATTGTTAACATAAGAATAAAATTACTGATGGGAAAATTAATGTCACTGTTGTAAAAAGCGTGGGGGGCTTTGTATGACATTTTTAAACTAACTCTGAATTTCGGAATGAAACTAGTGAAAAATTATAACGATTGATATCGAGCTCCCCACGCTTTTAGAACAGTGACATTAATTTTCTCGTCAGTCATTTTATTCTTATGTTAACAATTATTTTTTACTTTTTAGTTAGATTAACTTTAAAAGGGTGTTTTTTAGTTTTTTTAAACTATAATTTTTTTTCCTTATAAAAATAAGGTAAATTGTTAATCATTGTCAATTTACAAAATGACTAAATAAGAGTTATGTATTAATCGCTTCAATCAATCTTCTCTAATTAGATCGATTAATATAAAAATGCTCCATAAAATTAAAGTCTCTTGGATGAGGTAATGTTTTTCATACTATCTGTATAAGTTTAATATTGTGCAGAAACAAATTATCTGATTTACTGTGCCACAGTTACCTGATTAAGTTAATTAAACTTCAATTCTAGCATATTTTGAACATTCAATTACAACATTCATCATTTTGTTGCCCAAAATATGAAAACATATCGAAAATCTACAGAACATGTCAAAATCTGTAGATTATGTAGTCTATTTAGGTTACATAAATCATGATAGCCTACAAAATCTCCAGATTTTTTTGGATTATTTTAATGTAATATGTTTGATAAACAGCAATTTAGTAACTTTTTGTCATTTATCAATTTTACTGTACTTTAGAATAATGAAATGGAGGGGGATTATACTTAGTTATTCCACGTCATTATTGATGCATGATCATTTTCTGATATTAGTTATTAATACGCTTTCATTAGTTTCACCTGTATGTTTGTTTGTTTGTAACTGACTCTTTGGGCTCGATTTTGCCCCACTTTAAGCGATCCGATTTAATTTAAACGTTGTAGACTTATCGAGGACCGACGACACTAAAATATTTTGATAAGTTTATTATCTCATCATGATTAGGATCACCAGGATTAATGACTTTATTTTAACTTAGGAAGAGCAATTTAACCCATGTAGAATGAAAGTACCTAAGACATTCAAACCTACGTGGGACAGTGGCACAACGGATAACGCGCCTGACTAGATCAGGAAATTCCCTGCTCGAATCCTGGCTGGCTAGACATATTCACATTTAGTCTTTGTTTTATTCACAATTAAATTAATGTTAGAACTGTAGTTCCAGTCCTCCGTACCGGGAGCTTATTTAAATATTATAGTTTAAAAGCACGCTTTTAGAGTTAATCAAACTAAAAAGCAAAAAATAAATTATAGTTTAAAAAAAAAAAGCTTTTAGAGTAAATCAAACTAAAAAGTAAAAAATAATTGTTAACATAAGAATAAAATTACTGACGAGAAAATTAATGTCAGTATTCTAATAGCGTGTTTTTAGTTTTTAAACTATAATATGTCATTGTATTTTCAGGTATATAGACAAGTATATGCTCCTTATAAAGGGAAGAGTACTTTTCTCTTCTTCCCATGTATCCTAAGACCCAAAAGCAGAGGTACCATCCGACTGAAGTCTACCAACCCCACTTGAACATCCCTTTATTGATCCAAACATGTTCGAAGTTGAAGAAGATCTAGATCTTTTGACTGAAGGTAACGAAAATCAATAGAACTTTTTTAGAATTCAAGAGGAAATGCGTGGTGATATAAATCCTCATTAAAGTATCGAATGATTTCTTTATGACATGATTTTCGAAAAATATTTTTGTATTTAGGATTCCCGTTATAAAAAGTTAAGTAACTGCATGAAAAAAATTTTATGTTCTGATAGACATTAATTTTAATATAATGCAACACCTTTAAAGTGATTCAATCTCTTGGTTGATTATTGCGAAGATTATTACAAGTAAACATCCTGTTGCTGTTAGTCAAGTACTATGAGATACTATAATATAAAGATATCTTTCGAATATTGAACTAAACTTCCTTTTCATATACAAATTACAAATATGCTGTTGAAAGATGTAGGCTTGAAACTAGCAGTCAATCGCATTTGGTATAGAAGATAAATGTTGTTAAATTAATTCTAAACAAGAAAAAAAACCTACTGAGTGATTATAAATCTCTAACAAATTGAGGAAAACATGATTATAAGCAGTTAATATTTAATTTCTTAGTGACAGACCAACTAGTGTTTGTGCATAAATTTATTTTCTTACGATATACTTTTAAATTTTTATGAAGTTTTGTATACCAACGGTCAATTTGAAAAGTTAATTATATGAAAATGAATAAAATGTGGTGGGATGTAAATGTGTTAAATATTTATATACTTTATCCATATGAAATAATTATAGAGTCTAATAAAACAATTTTGTTCCTTACTGTAGTTTTTAAGGGATTGCGTCGACCTCGTCCAGAATACTGAGGCTTTCAAGAAAATTGGAGCCAAAATGTTCGAGACGAAATTCCCTGGTTGCGAAAGCCACGAGCTCTATTCCGATGCCTATTTGAGATGTATCGCCAGGAACTATGCCTTCAATTTTTACCATCCTGTCGGTACTTGTAAAATGGGAGACCCCAACGATGATACCACAGTTGTGGATCCCAGATTGAGGTAATTGTTTGTGTTATATCATTATATGCAACAAGTTTATTGTTCAGATTCTATCTTTTATTTATATGGCATAATTTGAGCCTAGTCTTATTTGCTGTGCTGAATTGTTGAGACACCATCTCAATAAAATAATATCAACATGTATTGATATCGAACCTGAACGAAGATAGAGGAAGGTATCAAAATGGCATTATGTCTTTTTTTAATATAGTGATAAAAATTGAACATACCTGACTTTTTCATCGATGAATTTACTTTAGTTCCATTTACTAAGAGAATCTGAAATATAAATTGATAGGTGTGTGTACCGTCGATAAACTTAAATAGTGTTTTTCGTGATATGTAAATAAGATAAATATCATCCAAAAAAAATCTTCCAGTTAATGTTTTTGTTTAACTTCATAAAATCAATTTTGTAATAACAGAAAAATATGAATGACTATTAATATTAAAAATATGAATGATATGGTAGACTTAGTGAACGACTGGCCAATTGCAGTACGACGTTTTGGTCTAAATATATTTTATTTGCTGTTTTAACTTAAAATTGACAATTAGGTTTTGAAAATTAAAAAAAAAGTAAGTTTTTGTTTTTCGTCCTTAACATAAATTACTGAAACCACTTGTTGGGATTTTTATCTTACATGCTTTTCTGCAATTTTGGCCTCTTTTATTGATTAAGAGTAACAACTTTATCACAAACTTCTTTCATAAATGTTTCTTTAGATGGAATTTCTTAATTGTTGAGACACCATCTCAATAAAATAATATCAAATGTATTGATATCGAACTTGATCGAAGATAAGAGTCATGCATCAAAATGGCATTATATCTTTTTTTTTAATATAATGATAAAGTTGAACATCCATGACTTTTAAATCGATGAATTTACTTAAGTTCCATTTACTAAGAGAATCTGAAATATAAATTATTTGGTGATTACCATCGATCAACTTAAATAGTGTTCTTTCGTGCTATGTAAAAATAAGATAAATGCACCTCCAAATATAATCTTCGGGCTAAAGTTTTGATTTGCTACATAAAAATTAGCTTTTGCCATAACAGAAAAATATGAATTAATATTAATATTAAAAATATGCATGATATGGTAGACTTTGTTTGCATCTGGCAAACTGCAGTGTGGCCTCTTTGTCTAAATAAATTTTCTATGCCTTCAATTTTTACCATTCTGTCGGTACTTGTAAAATGGGAAATTCCAACGATAATACCACAGTTGTCGATTCTGGATTAAATTAATTGTTTGTATTATATCATTATATCCAGCAAGTTTATTGTTTAGATTCTACCTTTTATTTGTATAACACAATTTAAGCCTAGTCTTATTTGCTTTACTTAATTGTTGAACATCTCAATAAAATACTGTCAACATGTATTGATATCGAACCTGAAGGAAGGTAGAGGAATGCATCAAAATGGCATTATGTTATTTTTAATATAGTGATAAAATTGAACTTTTTAAATTGATGAATTTACTTGAGTCCCATTTAGTAAGAGAATTATTATTACTATTTTATTCATAAAGAGAATCTGAAGTATATATTAATAGGTGTACATAGCGTCGATCAACGTATATAGTTTTTCTTTCATGATATGTTAACAAGATACGAGGGTAACGTTAAAGGTTCTCGGCCTGACACATAGATGGCGCTCCAATCAGCAAAATTATGTTTCCTGCCTGGATGCACGTGTCATTAGTTCATATGACAAGTTTCAACTTGTTCCTCAATTAGTTTGTTTACAAGAATTTTTGCATTAGACTTTTGCTTGCTTTTCGTTAAAATGGATAAACTTGAATATCATGCTATCATAAAATTCCTCGTTTTGGATGGATTAACCCCAAGGTAAATTCATCCGAAGTAGACAAAAAGTTTACGGGGATCTGCTTCCATGTCAACCGGTGTCAAAAAGTGGGCAGCTGAATTTAAACGTGGTCGCACATCCCTCGAAGATGACCCACGTGAAGGACGGTCAAAAACCGCAGCCACACCGGAAACCATCGAAAAAGTGCATGATATCGTATTGGACGATAGGTGACTGAGATAGCTGAGGTTTTGGGGATATCGGAAGAAATGGTGCGAAACACCTTAATTTACGAAGAATTAGGGATGCGAAAGCTCTGCTCAAGATGGGTGCCACATTTGCTGAATGCCGATAAAAAGCAAATGCATAAACGATTTTCACAGCACTCTTTGGTCCAATTCAATAGGGATGCGACCGATCTTGTGCGGTGATTTGTCACCATGGAGAAGATATGGATCCACCACTACACGTCAGAAACAAAACAGTAGTCCATTTATTGCAAGCCGGTGGTTCAGCGCCAAAGTAAGCGAAGTCGATCGCATTTACCGGAAAGATCATGGCCAGTGTGTTTGGGGATGCGAAAGGGATCCTGTTAATTAATTACCTTGCAAAAATGCAAAACAATTACAAGCGAGTATTACTCCAACCTTCTTGTCCAGCTGGATGCCAAAATTCGCGAGAAGAGGCTTGGATTGAAGAAGAAAAAAATCATCTCTTACCAGGACAACGCACCTGTGCACAAGGCTGCGTTGGCGATGGGAAAGTTTTTCGATTTGGGGTATGATTTGCTCGGCCATCAGCCCCTATTCTCCTGATTTGGCACCCTCAGATTTCATTTGTTCTCAAACTTGAAGAAATTTTTTTCTGGGAAGCGCTTCGCATCCAATAAAAAGTTGAGATGAATATTTTCACAACCTACCAGACTCTCACTTCCGGGAAGGAATAGTGATGTTGGAGAAACGTTGGATAAAGTGTGGTGATGTGAAGGGAGATTTATGCAGAAAAATAAAATCATTTTTTGCAACTGAAAGCTGCAGTCTTTCATTGTCAGGCCGGGAACTTATCACCTTACCCTTGTATATATACCCCAAAATTAATTCCGGTAAAAGTTTGTTTTGCTTCATAAAAAATTAACTTTGTCATAAAAGAAAAATATGAATGACTATAAATATTATAAACATGGTAGATATAGATATGGTAGACTTTGTGAACAATTGGCCAATTGCTGCATGGCGTTTTTGTCTAAATAAGTTTTATTTGCTCACCATTTAATCTAAAAATTTGCCCTTCTATTTTGAAAAATTAAAAATATTTGTTCGTCCTTATTAACATAAGTTAATAAAACCCTACATTAGGCTTTTATCTGTCATGCATTTCTGCAAAACTTTTTTTTTTGCTGATCAATTTTATCAACAGTGACGCAAACTTTGAATTTATTATTATTTTTCAATTCCTTGACTTTCAATTCCTTTCAATCGTTAATAAAATAGTTTTATTCATCCACTCAAGTTCAAATACATTTTTGAGCTTGTAGTGGGATGAAAAAAATTGATGTTAATACAGTTTCTTCAAATATTAAAAAAGTAATTAATTTTAATTAATTAATTTTAGTTTTTTTTATATTTAAGTTGCATGCATTTAATAATAGACGGCGCCTGATAAACTTAAAAAAAATGAATGAAAATTATTCATAAAGGACTTTTTGCAATAGAGTGAAAAAAAGCAGGAATTGACTTTACATTTTTTTTTTTATATTACTTGCTTTATCTTTAGGTGAAGGGCGTCAAGAACCTTCGAGTTGTAGACGGATCCATCATGCCAAACCTGGTCACTGGAAATACCAATGCTCCCATCATCATGATTGCAGAAAAAGCCTCAGACATGATCAAGGAGGACAATCCTGACAGGAAATCCTGCTCTAGGGGAGACCAGAACAGTGTCAAGGAAAACAGGTGAATGAAATAAAAGAGTTTATTCAGTATTTCACCACATTGGGATTTGTGTGTCTGTTGGAAATACATGCCTTTTACGACTGCAGTTAAGAATATTTAATCTATCTCTTATGCGCTGCATTCAATTATATCATAAATATGTTTTGAAAAGATATGAATTTTAAGGATATTTATTTAAATAATCATAAAATTTTCATTGAATTTGCTCTTATTGGGAGAATTCTTTTGAATCTTTAAACTGTTTATTCAATTTTTCTATTAGCTCACACTCCCTATATATATCCTTGTTCAAATTTTCAATCGTTCATAAAATACTTTTTTATTCATCTACTCAAGTTCAGATACATTTTTTAACTTGCAGTGGATGACACTTGATGTTAATACAGTTTTTTCAAATATTAATTCAGTAATTAAATTTAATTCATTAATTTTAGTTTTTTTTTTAGATTTAAGTTGCATATATCTGCCAATCGATGGCGCCAGATAAACTTAAAAAAATGAAATGAAAATTATTTTTAAAGAACTTTATGAAATATAGTGTAAAAAGTAAGAATTGACTTTAAAAATTTTTTTTTATATATTACTTGTTTTGTTGTGAGAATAAAAAAAAAACAAGTAATATAAAAAACATTTTGTAAAGTCAATTCCTACTTTTTTTCGCTGTATTGTGTGAAAAAGACCTTTATAAATAAAGGTGAAATTTTCCTCTTACATCTGGAGTCATCTATTATTTGACATATGCAACTGAAATCTAAAAAAAAAAAAAAAAAAAACTTAATAATTAATTAAATTTAATTAATGAATTAATATTTGAAAAACTGTATTAACATCATGCTTCATCCACTACAAGTTCAAAAAATGTATTTGAACTTGAGTGGATGAATAAAAAGTATTTTATTAACAATTGAAAATTTGAACAAGATATATATAGGAGAGTGTCAACTAATAGTAGGAATTGAAAAACATTTAATTAATTGGGAATTCGGTTAAATTGATTTGCATGTGTTTTATACAGAATGAATATGTATTCCACTTTGAGAAGTAGACATTCGATAATCTCAATTTATTTATGAATTTCTGCTTCTGTGATTATTTAATATACTTTTATCAATACATTGGGAATAATCTTTCATTATATGCATATTATTAAAATTTACATATTATTAAAATTATATATGCAGATTATTAAAATTAAATGCTTTAGGTGTATGGATGTGTATGTGTGTTATTGTTTTATTATAAATTTTATGGGATATTTTTAATTTGTTCCTTATTATCTTTTTATAGTGTGCTGTGCTGATACTTTTTTGCTGTGAAAAGGGCGTATAGAAATATATTTTTTGAATAAAAATTAATAATCACTTTAAATACTTTTAGTATATTCTTTTATTAATTGTTAAAAGACATAACAATTGTTGTTAAAATAAACTGAAAAATATATTAAATTTTTTTTAATTAATTCATTATAATACATAATAAATGTATATAATTTTTAATGTAATAACTATTAAATAGGGATTAAATATTTGTAAACACTTTTAGTACTCTCGTATACCTTATTACCATTATATAAATTTTTGTATATAAACTTTTATTAATTGTTAAAAGACATAACAACTGTTATTAAAATAAACTGAAAAATATATTAAATTTTTAATTAATTCATTATAATACTATAATAAATGTATATAATATGTTAATAATGTTAATAACTATTATTAATGGGGGATTAAATATTTGTAACACGAGGCCCACCGATATCCAGAAAATACATGACTGCTTGTGACATACATATCTGGAATACCAGACCCACCGATATCCAAAAAAATATGTGACTGTTTGTGGATTAAATATTTGGAACACGAGGTCCACTCTATATCCAGAAAATATGTGACTGCTTGTAACATGCATATCTGGTATACCAGATCCACCGATATCCAAAAAAAATATGTGACTATTAACGAATTAAATAATTTGAACACTATATTCAGAAAATAAAGAATACAAATCATTTATTTATTACATTTTTTACATCTATTTGTATATAATTTTAAGTTTCTTTTATTTTTACAAAATTAATTTTTTTATGTATATAAGCGCCATATTTTGGCGATTTTATTTCATACGTATTTAATATCTTGTTTACCTCATTAAACTGCTAATTTCATGCTTCATCATTATAAGTTTTTATAGAGGAATTATATACAATTTTGAAACTTTTGTATAAAAGAAACTGTAATTTATTTGTCACGGGTTTCAAGGACTCAAGTTTACAGAAATTATTATTTAATTCAGTTGTTTAATTTTCGAATTAATTTTATGAAAAGATAGAAGAATTTAACATACACAAAAGCAATTTATTTTTCTTAAATTAAAAATTTCTTCCAAACTGAAATACAATTAATTTATTTACTAACATTGAAGTGCGGTGCCATCTAGTGACAGAAACATTAATTATTACAAAAGTTTCAGCAGAAATTACAAGTTTGCATTTATGAGGAAGTGATATATATAACGATTATGGTTGTAATGAAAGTATTTATTATTTCTGTCACTATATAAATTGTGTATTTTAAATAAGTGAATAAACATTAAATATTTTAAGTGCTTTGTTTTTATTTTTTATATTTAAGATATTATTAGTGTACTGGAACAAAATAAGACTGCACATTTGTACTAGAGAACTATCAACCATTTAGTACATGTTTGTACTTTTTTTCAAGTGATAAAAATAAGTAATTTTTGTCAATAATCAGATTAGCCATTTTAATTATTCAATCAGCCTTATCAAATTGGGAATGCATACATATTTTTGCTGTTATTCACACTACAATAATCCATTTATTAACACATTATATAACTGCATACTTTTTAAAAATTTGAGTTGATGATTTTTTTTAACATAAATGCAAACAGTGAAATTTTATAAGAAATTTGAATTATATTTTATTATTTTATAATTCTTCTAAGCAATTTAAATGCGCTTATTCACAAATTTTAAAGTTATTTATCATAAACATATGTAAGAAATATATTATGTTATATTTAGTAATAATCTATTCTCAGATATCAAATTAAGCTGTATGTTGTAATAACTGATTATTATTATTATTTTTTGGGGGGCGAGGGGGTCCTATAGATCGCCACGCGATAGAATAAATAAAGAGATAAAAGCGAATTTTAATAATATCTGAGTTGTCTCATGCAATTAAAAAGTAGAATAATTAACAATTCGGGGAGTATTTAAGAAAGATGTACTAATTGAAGAATCCTGGCGTTCAAAGATTCCGTGGAACACATTTTGAATACAATAGACCTAGAAAGCTTTACAGTGCATTCACATTTTCAATGCAACACTAAAGTAGCGTCAACTTTAACGAATTAGACCAGGGATGGGCAAATACGGTCCGCGGGCCAACTCCGCCCACCAGGAAGGTTCTATCCGGCCCGCGGATAGAATTTTAATTTGCCGGTCCGAGGAAAATTAAAAAGGAATATATATTTAAAAATTATATATCCATCTACTTTTCTACTTTGATTAAATATTTTTTTTCTTCTTTTTTTTTTTCAAAGGACGGATGATCTTTTTTACTTTCTCCATTTTTGTTCTACAAAACATAAATTGATACAAACATAGATGCCTAACCATGACTTTCAACGTAAATTGGGAAGCAGTGAGGTCAGATTTGCTGGTTGAATTAATTGAGTTGCAATCTAACAATCATCTCAAGCAGTTGTTTCTAAATATGCCAAAGTTAGAGTTTTACAAATCATTATCGAAGCTAAAAAACTATCCAAATTTAATATCTCACGCCCAGAAAATGAGTGCTATGCTTGCTTCATCTTATATATGTGAACAAGCGTTTTCAACTACGAACCTAAGGTCATTTCAGAAGCAGAGTGACAGACGAGCATTTAGCCTCGTTCCTTAGAAACAGTACATCTCACTTCGAACCTCAATATAAGGAACTTTTAATACTGAAATCGTAATTTCAGTCATCTCATTAACGTATTTAAATTGTAATACTTGTATATTGTTTATAAAATTTTAGAAAAAATTTATCTTGGCCCGCCAAACTTTTTTTTTTTTTTTTTTTGGCCCGCGACCGAAAAAGTTTGCTGACCCCTGAATTAGACTATCAATCATTCTGGATCGCTAATCTGAGTCGTCAAAATTTTTCGCCGTGTTGGAAATGGAAATGTACCACTGTATGGTATAATAAATGTACCCCAACATATGTACCCTATATGGTATACCTTTATATCGCTTATATATATATAACTTTATAATTAAAAAAGTTACATTGAAGTAGAACAAAATACAATTGATCTAGAAAGTTTTAAAGTGCATTTCCATTTTCAACGCAATGCTAACGTGGTGTCGAGGCTTTCAATCATTCTCGATAGTTAATCTGATTAATCAAAGTTGACGTCGCGTTAGCGTCGCGTTGTCAATGGAAACTTTATATAGCTTATATATACCTTCATAATTCATAACACAATTTGAATGGAAATCTTACATTTCCATTGTCCACGCGACGCTTCATTGTCGATGGCTAATATTAATCAAAGTTGACGTGGCGTTAGCGTCGCGTTGTCAATGGAAATGCACCTTTAAATACCTTTACGTAGCTTATATACACCTTCATAATTAAAAACAACAATAATAAAGTTTTGATAGTCAGACTCATGGCACAGTCGCAATGTGTGCATGAGGGTTCAGAATTTAATCCATTGGTGACCCGCGCTGCAGTTACTGCTTTCAGAAACGAGATGACTGGATGGTAATATTAACAATACATTTATTAACAGTACATTTAAGTTCGTCGACAGTCAAGTTCCCAGGGGGAATTTATAGAGGGTTTTTTTCCAAACGACATAAAAATGAGAGTGAATTTTACACCTGAAAGCCCTCTCTGAAGACAAAGTTTTAACACCACTTTTTGAGCAAGATTATTTTATGTTTTTATATGTGGCACACAATATAAAAATGAAATAAATCATGCGCATATGCAATCATTCAAGAATTACAGCAGTATTAAATTCAATAAAAAAATTACTTTTATAATACTAAATTTATTGTTTAAAAATAATTAATAGTTTCAGAAATTTTCAGAGAACGATGGGCCTTCAGAACAGATATTACGAGGTTGAATTCCCTTAGACTTAAGCCGCGTCCAGACGAGAGTACTATAACTACTGAGCCAGTCTGGCGAACCAATTATAAACCGGTTTGACAGAACCCTCCGTGAGAGTCAACTGTCTCGGCTCCTCTTTGAGCAGAGTCTTTTTCCGCACATCGAAGGATTCTTACAGATCCCATTTTCGGCCATCTGTCACTCACAACTAGCGATAACGTAGCTTGTTATTCAAGCTCAAACTGATCCCTTGAGCGAAATCGACTCACTTTTCTCGTACTCTAGTCTGGACGCCGCTTTAGAAGGTAACTACGGTGACTATGATAACGTGATATGATAAAGCGTTTTGTGTAAAGCGTCTCATATTTTTAGTCAGAGTGTCTAGTGAAAGTTTTTAATTTCCGTAAGATACGCAAATGTAGGACAGTCACCCTGAACATTCATCGATGATTGTGGAACACGAAAATAAAATCTGATAATCAATATTTATCTATATACCAAGATCCTCCTCGATTAAGGAGCATATCATAAGGCATTAATATCTTTATAAACAAGTAAAATAAAAAAAAAATTTAAGTCAATCCCTACTTTTTTTCACTAAATAGCAGAAAGTCCTTTATAAAAAATTTTTTTTTCCTTTTCTTAAGTTTATCTGGCGCCATCTATCGATAGATATATGTAACTTAAATCTAAAAAAAAAAAACTAAAATTAATTAATTAAATTTAATCACTGAATTAATATTTGAAAAACTGTATTAACATCCAGTGTCCTCCACTGCAAGTTAAAAAAAAATGTTTTTGAACTTGAGTGAATGAAAAAAAAAAAGTGTTTTATGAACGATTGAAAATTTGAAATAGATATTTATAGGGAGAGTGTGAGTTAATAGAAGAAATTGAATAAAATTTTAACCTTGACGAAAAGAAGAATAAAAATAAAGAAAATAAATATTTATAAATATTTTTGACTGAAATTGAATTTTCTTATGCAATGATTCATGGTAAAAGCATCAAATCACTTGATAGAATTTAGCAACAAAGTATGTTTGGAAATCCATCAAGCTAAGTTCATCAAAGACTCAAATATATAACAGGACACATTTCATGAACATGAACTATTCATATTTTCACAGCTCAAAAGATGCCACTGATCTCGACACTCGGCCATCAGGCCCATGGAAGTATACTTTAATTATAATTTGATCAATAGTGGGAAAACGTTCCTAACCAACTTTAATCTTTTACCATCTATTCACTGGAAACGTAAACATCCAGTTTAAAGCTGGTAATCGAATCGATTACAGTTTAGCAAGCCCAGTCAATAACTTCTAAAAAAAAATTTCACAGACATAAAAATGGTGCCGTTCGAATAAGGGTGTTGTTTTCTATCAAATAGAACCTAGAAAAAATTATTTCTATGTAATTTTTTAAATTACATCCAAATCGAAGAGATTAGAGGTACTAAAAAATTACAGATTAGAGGTACTAGTTTGGCATACGCAGCACCAAGTAATTTTGAAAAAAAAAATAGTTCTTTCAGTATTTCCTTCATCTTTTTTTCTGTTATATAATTTAAAATTATCTTTATTGTAGTTAAAACCCATCAGAAATTACTTTTCCCTGCTATTACACCACTGGGTTTGAGAACGTCTGACTTGGCAACTTGCCGATTTTCCACGCGATAGCAGGTTAACAAGAGATAGTTAAATAAAACAGAAATTTCTTGCTAAGTGTTAGTTTGCAATATTGCTGAATTAATGTACAATTGTATCACGTACACATCAAACCATATAAATAAATATGCAATTTTTTAATATTAGCTATTGATTCAAATTAAATTTTCCTACGGTTTCTATTTTAATCCATCTTTAAAATCTTTAAAATAATTAAGTATTTTTGAACTAAAATAAATTGCAAGTAGCGAGAAAATAAGATAGTATTCCGTATTAACTCATTTTGTACTAATTAAATAGAACCAAGCATTTGTTCAAATAATTCAAGTACCAGTAATACAATTTTTACTTTTGCTTGTATATGAATTATGTATTAAAATTTCAGCCCATATATGCGGGATTGGAAGCTATTATTTTAAGGAAAAAAATAGACTTTAATTCTATTTTTTACACAATGTCCTAAATAATGTTTACAGCTAGATCCAAAAATAAGAAAAATAATAAGAGGAAATTAACAAACATACTTCGGATATAACGTCACCTAAAATTGATACATAAAACATATTTAAGTTCAATTTAATATCTCAAAAAAAATATGAATTTTATATTTGAATTTAATTTCTAATTTTTGATTGTTTCTACACTAAGAAAAATGTATACGTCATAACTTTCCAACCATGACGAATGATTCTCTCCTTATATAAGCAAAGCGTGTAGAAACAGGATAATTATAATAAACATTGTACTGCGTAATAGTTCGGAGTCGATCGTGAGACACGTAAAATATTTATTTCCGCTGTTTACTTAAATAAAAATAATTTGCCTTTGACGTAAAGACGAAAAGATTTATTTTTCAAACATTTTTAGACGTATCTCCATGCATTAAAATCTAAATTTGTCATGAGACATTAACTCTGAGTTAATAGATTTTACCGGTGTATAAAACTATTGTCATCTACTTTAATTCTCATGCTTACCAGTTTCATCATTCGCCTTTGCTAACTTTTACCTCGCCAATGTCTTATTTTTATTCTTAACAATTTTATCCAGTTTACGATGTTTATTAACTTATCCACGCCAACTATTGTCCAAAAGGAAAGAACAAAAGGCCCTCTCTTGTACTGTGACATTTGTGTTTGTTTTGATGTAATAAACTATGATAATATTTTTTCGCACAACACGGGTTATTAACGGAGTGAACTGAGGTGACGCCAAAGTAGAGCAATTCGGATCTATACGGACTTTTTCTTCTACCTTCAAAGTCACTTCAATCTTCAGAGCTGTAATGACATGAAATCGGCTACAAAATGAACTTTAAAATCAGCGATTTGATTCTGGCTCTCATATGTGCTTTTCTCGGAAGCATAAAAGGACTTTTAGTTTCTCATGTGAAATCTTTGGGGCCGATCGAAATATTTGGCTTGAGAAGTTTAGGGGCAGTGTCATTTATTCTACCCATTGTGGTCTTCCGGAACTACAGGCTGTGGTATGACTACAAGTGCAACATGATTCTTCTACTGAGATCGATCATCGGAAACATTGCTGTCTGTAGCTACTACTTTGGATTCGTCTATTTACCAATAGCGGAAGCCTCTTTGCTGTTCTACTCCACCCCCATATTCACAGTCTTCATTGGATGCATGTTTCTGAACGAAAAGTGTGGCGTGGCTGAAGTTGTATCCATCTTCTTTTCAATACTGGGAATCGTCTTGGTGACCATTCCAGATTTTACATTCGATACTCCAAGAGATTCAGTCAGTACTTTCAAAGGCGTTGCTGGATCCATCATTGGAGCAATTGCACAAGCTGCAGCATTGGCCATCGTTAGAAAAATAACCTTCGTGCCTCCATCGGTGGTCAGTTTCTGGTGGTCACTAGTTGGAATTCTATTTTCTGGTACCCTCAGTAGCATTCAATTCGAACATTCTAGACTTTGGCAGTGTGGACTCGAAACTTGGTGCATCCTTCTGATTGCTGTTGTGGGTTTCATCAGCGAGCTGTGCCTCGTGGCAGCATTGAAGTCCACAGATGCTGTGATAGTGTCCATCGCGCTCACTTCAGAAATTCTGTGGGCATTTGTGTTGCAGATTTATGTGAATCACGAAATACCACATCTCTTGTGCATCATCGGAGGTGTTTGTATAGTGTTTTCTATTTCTCTACCACCTGCGAGTTATATGTTTTCGAAGAAAGGTGAGTATGAAATTGATGATGAAAGTGGTGAGAAAAAAGTCATTACGTAAAATCACTAATTTTGCCAACCTATGTATCTGAAAATTAAAAAAAAGTTCATCATTATAAGTTTAAGAATATATTTATTTGTTTAACTATTTTATCAATATTTTTCATTGTTTATTGTTTCATTTCTATTCTTAAATGGCACATATAATTGAAAATAGCAAACTTAGGACATTAAGTTGCAGGATTTGTCAGTATCAAATAAAATGAGTTTTGATGTTGATGTAAATATTTTAAATTACCAATGTAATTTTACATTTAATATAGTCCTAATAAATATTGTCTTTTTATATATATATATCATTAATCTCAATTATTTCATACTTGTTTTGTATTATTTGTGAAAATTAATAATTAAACACAAGTACATGTAATAAATTTCATTATTTCTTGAATAAGTGACCATGAAATTTTAAATATAATGTCTGCTTTATCGATATCTATATAAAATAATTTCCTTCATCTAAACTATGGCCTTTTCTTATACATAAATTAAAATCCCTCAAGTATATTAAAAATTAAACCTCATATTTTTGAATATCATCCTAATCATCTGATCTGAGAATTTCATACGAATAATATTCTAGAATCCTTTGAATTGATATTTTCAAATTCAAGCAAGAATAGCTTAATTAACATTTCAAACATTTTTTAACTGTAGCAAGTAACTTAAATTAGTTAAGAATTTTGTATTCTTCATTTTAAACATTTTGTATACATAAATATTTAGTTTCTTCAATGCGTTTCAATAAATAGTTGGTCGCATTAGATATTTGCATCCAAATAAACCCGTATTTGTAAATGATTTTTAGTTCCTTGATTCTGAAGACTTTTTATATAATCTATTATTGTCTAAAAATTATATTAACTTCCTAAAAATTGTAAAAAAATATTTATTATAGAGTATTTGTTAATGAATTTTAAGAAAATAAATTATCGGTAAAAAAATCATAATGAAATATTTTCTTTTAAATAATTCATTTCAAAAAGAGAATTTCGTTCTATTTGACTGATTCGAACTTCGCTAGCATCTTTTAAAGATAGTTAACTTGTAAAAATTCATAACCTTTTTAAACATATTTCTTATCTATCCGGTTTGAAGAATGAAACTGAGATATCGACTACTTGTCAAGAATGTAAATGGAACAAATCAGTTTTGAAAGAAAAAAAGTTCATAGTTACTGTAAGATTCTTTTGATATTATGTAATTTAAAAATTATAAACAGTTTTTGTAATTAAAACATTTCGAAATTATATTTCTCATATTACATCACCGTATTTGAATCCTTCTAACTTGCCAGCTTTCCAATTTTCTAGAAGCTTTTTATTTATAAATTTTTTTTTTTTAATCTGCCAGCATTGTCTTGACCCCCCCCATGGAGCTGCTGTGCCAATGAAGAAGAAAGGTAGATTCAGACAAAATTTTGAAATAAGGTGAATTGAATTAAATTCGCAGGAATTTATTTCACAATTTCTTCTGAATTTGTTAGTTAAAATCATAGCAAGTAAAATTATGGTAAATAGTTAGGATATTGGAGTCAGTATAAAAAATTCAACTTGGAAGCCGGAAATATTTTGACTGATTCCCCACTCCTTAATATAGGTTCATAAAGGGGTAATAGAGATTATGAACCATACACAAGGTGTATTAATGATAAACTGTAGATTAAATGGATTATATATATTAAGTCTAATTGGGAATAAAATGGTTCGAGGGTTTTATCTTGTGCTTTATATTGGCAAAATACGAATTCAATTATTTAAAAAATATTGTGACATCCATATTCAACCCTTTTGAAAAGAACTTGCCATATTTTTCTGATCGATAGCGAGGTGAAATTGGGTTCCCATGGAAAAAAATTCAACGTAGCTATTAATTTACCATGGATATAATCATTGAACAATTTTTATTGACAAACACGAAAAAATTAGCAAAAATTAGATAATATTCATTGCAACAAATGCAAGTCTTGGTTTCGATACATCCATAAGGTTAATTTTTGAATACCTACTAATTAAGAAAAATATTTAAAATTACGTTTAGATTTAGCATCTGTACAACACTGATTGTATTGGGGACAGGGAATTATGATGAAGATTAATTAATTCTATTTTTTATTAGTTAATTATATTGCCAATGTCGCTGGAACAGGACATTTTCAAGGAGTGTATATAAGTGTTTAATTTTAAACGTATAATTTCCTTCGTTTCAACGGATATCAATTTAAAAATTGCGTTTTACAAAAGGTAAAAAAAGAACACTGTTCCGATTTTTTCAAACTTTGTAATATATGAGAAGTTTGGTATTTATTATTTTTTTTTTTGATGTTTTTAATGATTCGGAATACACTCTAAACCATATGTCCCGGTCTAATATGACAGTAAATGACTAGCATTTAATATGACCTAATATGACTATAGATGATTAATATTTAATATGATCTGACATGACCATAGATGATTATAATTTAATATGATCTAACATTACCTTTAGGCATAGTGCTCACAACCCTAGTCTGTAAAATTAAATCATCTTCTGTCTCGAAATCTGCCTTTAGGTAGACGGCCTTTTCCCACCATGGGGTGTTGCGCCAATGGAAAAGGGGTTTTTCCTACCAATTGTTTAATTTAATGTTTGTAATAATGTAATTTTTCTACTAATCGTTTAATTATTTTCTACCAATTAGTTTAATCTTTTGCTACCAGTTGTTAATTGAAACTATCAAGGTGTTTTTTCTATCAATCAAGTAAGAGAGGAGAGTATTTACTAATTTACTGACATTTTATTAAAGGAACACTACTTCAATATGTAGACGCGGTTTGATCGCCAATTGGCTAGCATTCTGGCCTTTGGCCTTCCAACACGGGCTTCAGGTACAAATCCTGGCGGTGGCATGGATGTCTGTTAGCTGTTCGGAATCCAAATAAAACTGTAGGTCCGAGTTAAATTAGCCCAAAGTGTGCACAAAATGACCGTAGAGCAACAAACCAAATCAAATCAATATGTGCACACTCCTCTAAAATTGGTTAATTTTTTTTTATATTACTTGTTTATAAAGATATAAATGCCTTATGATATTTATGCCTTTTTTTATATATTACTTGTTTTTCCTTGGGTGTGGAAATAATAACACAGGAATATTTTGTTCAAATGAAAAGAAATTTTTAATAAGTGAAGTAATTAATTTAAGCATTTGTGGCAATTGTTTAAAATGCATCTTAAGATTGGCGTACAAAGGATACATTCGAAAAATGTGAAACCCCTTTAATTTATTAAGTATATTAGAACAAATGATTCTGAATGAATCAGGAAAAACAGTGTTTACAAAGTAAAATCTTTTTCTGATTTGATTTAGTTTGTCGCTTACACACTTTGAGCTAATTAGACCGTCACCTACAATGTAACATGGTTTCCGAACCACTGCAAACATCCATGCCACTGGACGGATTTGAATCTGAAGCCTGTGTTACTAAAGGCCAGAGCGCTAACCAATTGGCCAGCAGGCCGCCACCTCTTTCTGAAAAGGAAAAGAGGAATTAATATATATAACAATATATATATATTAGTTCATAACCCCTTCAGAGGCCACATTTCCGGTAGTGTCTATATATTAAGAATAAAAACATTGCCAATGCTCAGAAATTAAAGAGATGAAATTATTCAAACTCAAATCAGATTTTTAAAACCTCCATCATCAGTAGGGTGGAAAGGCTCATAAGAGAAAGTCTCCTAATATTTGCATGAGGTTTATTTTCAAATTTTTGAATGGTCAGATAATGCAATTGGAAAAGAGTAGAAAAAAAAAAATTCAAAAAAATCATTGTTTGATGACATATTCTCTGACCACTGCATAATAATTTACATATAGGTAACTGAGGAGAAAATAATTAAATAAAATAATATAATTATCAATCCTATAAAATAGTAATAATTATCAATATTATTATTGTAGGATTTGCTAATCCAATTAGCAGATGACATCTTTGAACGGTATGTGTTGACGGAGATTTCCCCATGTGTGAGAGTAATGAACTCTGAACTTTGACTCGAGGAGAAGGGAACATGACCCCTAGTGGTCGTCGAGAGCAGAAATCTTCATGGTACAGCGAGAGAATGAAAATGGCGATTGTTTATTTTAATAATTGCAGACTGATGACCAAGTGGCCAGCGCTCTGGCCATTGATATCACAGGCTTCTTTTTCGAATCCTGACATTGGCGTGGATGTTTGTTAGTGGTTCGGAATCTACGTTATGTAGGTCCCGGTATTTAGCCTAAAGTGTGCACAATATGACCGTAGAGTAGACCAAACCAAATCAATCTCAATTATTATTTATTGTAAATAATAGTGTGTAATTAAAAATGGCTAGAAAAGGAACATCCTGTTTTTTCATTTGTTTTCAAATTACCTCTCTAGCCAGAACACCTACATTATGGATAAAAGCAACATAAATTATCAATGCTGTTATTTGCATATATTGGGAATTTTAAAAATAATATAAAAAATAATGCACACAAATTAGTGTTCAAAAAACAAATTTGAGTTTTGTAAAATAACGAATCCAAATTTATGTAAAACAATACAAATTATGTAACTTTTTAAATATGTTTCATTTCACTGCAGTCTTTTGATATGTATCTTATGAACCGGATAACAAATAAAACTCTAAATAACAAATAAAACCCAAAAATAAGCTGTGGTTTTCAAACGTCTGGCATTCTGACTTGATGACATTTGTCACAACTAGTATATTGAGACACTTTTCTCAGTACTGAGATTTTGAAAAACTATCTTGGATCAACAATGAAAGAATGGGAGCTATTCTATAACTAAGAACAAAGTTTTAATATATTACAAATATAGTATTTTTTAAATAAAATTTACTATTTTCTTTTGCTGGTCTTAAGTTATTCTATAATATTTTGGTGCATGTTACTAGAGTACAGTTATTTTCATCATGCAGTTTATTTATGTATATATATTATATGCAAATTTAGAGTACAAGGATAGCTTTTAAGTCAGTGTAAATACTACCCTTTAAAGATGCAAAAAAAAAAACAACTGTTAGGCTAAAAACAGCTTTTATAGATGATATTAGTTTATTAAAAATCAATGAAATTATTTTACATGTTTTTTTAAATGTAAAGTAAGAGTAAAGATCATAGTACATAAAATTACTGTAAAAAGTCGGGAGTCGGTATTACAAATTCGACTTAGAAGTCGAAAGTCAAGCGTCGTAAATTTTTTTGCTGATTCTTCATCCCTGATGGCATCTAAAGTGTTCCTTATGACCTAGGGGCGTTGGTTTACGATTTTATTTTGTCCATCCCCGAAATAAACATGGAAATTTTCGGATCACAGTTCTTGTTGGGTTTCGAATAAACCTTCCTTAGTTTGGAAGCCAAATGTACCATCTTCTAGAGCACTTTGGTGTTTTAAATAAACGAGGTAAAACAAAAAATAGTTTGAAATTAGAGAGAAATTTAAGTCTTTTTTAATCTGACCAAAATAGAACTCAATATCTTCGGAATTACTACTAATAATTTTTTGAATTCTTTTTGTGAGGAATTCACCCTTTTGTGCACATATTTATTGTGAATTATTGTTTTAAATTTTTTTTTTATAAGTATACGAAAAGGTGGTTGAAACAACTCATAGGTCGAAATAATCGATGGAATACGAACTACGCCATGAGTTGCTGCATCGTAATCAGTGATAGGCCATGGGCTGCGAAATTGTCGACTCAATGAGAAGTGAGAGAAGCTGACCTTCCTCTTGACAGATTTTCGTAAAGAGATATTTTGGAGAAAAAGGGAGAGAGTTTACAGAGAGTTACTCTTGCTACAGCAAATGACGTTTACTTGCTTGAATATGGGGAATTTGTGACATGGGGAATACATATATTTTAGCCAATGAATTCTGCTATTTACAAAGTTATTTAAAATGTTGTCCTTCGCACAATGTTTAATTTTGTATTTATTGAAAGAAAAGATATTCTTTAAACTCAAATTTAAATATAATTGAGTAATTGTCCATTTAGTTAATATAGTTAAGAATGTTAAGTTATAGTAAAATGTGAATTTCTTTGTTAATATTTCATAATAAAATGTAATGCATGTTCTTAAAATTCGTTCGAATTTGAAGTTTTTTTTAAATTTTATGAATCGAAAGTACTATCATGAATAATTCATGATATATGCGACGATTTTAATGTCATTTGGAAGGAATTTAACTTTATTTTACAATGGAATATTTAAATGAATAGAAAACTACTTTTTCTACTTTCAATTAATCACATCAAGCAAAACAAGGGAAATTATTTGCTCATAAATTATTGCATGCTTAATACAAACTATCGATGCGTAAAGCTTAAATAAGAAGGGGAGATTCTGAATTTATCTTAATTTAAAGGAATTTTTATTTATATATTGTTATATTTTCCTTTTATTTCTAAATTTAATTAAACATAAAAATCATCTATAATGATGAAAAGAAGTTCTTGTTGTAAACACGTAGAATTATTTAAAAATAAGACTAAATTTTTTACATAAATATGTATTAAATATATACTATTACAAATTAAAATACTGTAGATTAAGTTAATATCTTAAAGAATGCTTTATTGCCTAATATTATAGCTGTTAACTACACTACGGAAGATTACAGAAAATAAACGCTTGATTTTTTCCTAACTTTATAATTTCTCCTACCTTGAACAATTATAATCAAGTAAAAATATTGTAGAATTAACCAAAAAAATATTGGCACGTATTATAGGCAACTTGTGTTGATTGTCTACAGTAAAATGCACTATTTCTGGATGAGCATATTTATAAATGCGCTCCAAAAAATGAACTATTTCAGAATTCTTTTCTTCTAGAAATACCCGATAAACACTTGCATTTATTGTAACTAATTAAGATTTTTTAACGTCTCGGCTTATACTAGATCTATAACGGCTTGATGAAGGGGGTTCAGTTCATGGGAACACTTTAATTTTTATTTACTAATCTTTATATATATATACAAAATCTATTTACAAAAAAATTAAAATTAAATATTTAATTTTGATATACAGGCGCAGTTCATTCCAAGGACGGAGATTTTCAGAATTCTCGAGTCTACGTCGAATCTCTTTCACTAGGTTTGCGGAAGACCTTAATTAGTACACATGTGATACACGAAAACACAAGGACCTCAATTTGTAAGCATTCGAAAACTCAGGCCTGTTCAATCACTTTCAGAAAAGGTAAAAGCAACAAGTCTTGTCGACTTATAGCAGAACTCTCTTCTCCAAAACTTCCATTTAAAAAATCCGTCAACAGGAACGGGGTGTCAGCTTTCCTCACTTATCATTGCAGTAGACACTTTCTCAGTCTGTTATCTATTACCCATCATGATGCAACAACTCATGTTGTAGTTCATATTACATCTGTAATTATTACAACCTGAGAAGCTCGCACAGACAATCGCTAATTTTGTGAGGTTCTCATTTTCCATGACACTGAATATCTGCTTTCAGATTTGAGTGAAATTGTTTTCTCATTAATAGAAAACACTAATTGCATGTAATATATCTATCCACAACACTGCGTATCTGCTGTCAAATTTTAGTGATAAGTTGTTATGTACTTGTTGAAGAATATATACATTCCTCTCTCCTGGGAACGGAATGCTACAATTCTTCCCGTGAGAAAAAATGATACAACTGATTTATAAATGCACTCCAAAAATGCATTATTTGATAATGCTTTTCTTATAGAAATACCCAATAAGCACTAATTAAAACTAATTACGATTTTAATGAAATATAAAAATTACAGGTCATCAGATTAATTTTCAAGTTCCATTCCATTTAGAAACAATAACTCAAAATTTGATTTTACCTTAAGTCCTATAAAATTGATCCTTCGTTAATTCTTTTATTTTTTTTGTTTGGTTCACTTAACTTTTTAAATCAACTATTTTCTATGAGTATAAATACTTAATGTATACACCTCTGTATACATCTCTATACATCTCATACATATCTATACATCTCATACATATCTATACATCTCTGTTCTGTAATGCATAATCTTAATATTTTTTTCAATTATTTTGACGACTGGAATTCTTTTAAAATATGCAAGTTGTATCCTAACTTAAGGGTGCCTGGTGGCCCGAGTAACAAGTGCTCTGGCGCCAGGTGCCATAGGTTTAGGTTCCAGACACGGCGATGTTATGGGTATTTGTAGTAGTTCGGATTTAACTTTAAACCGTAGGTCCCGGTCTAATATAACTGCAGAGCGTCATGCGTAGGGATGACAACTCTACCTCCTAAAAAGAAAACTTATCCTGTCTTGAAATCTGCCAGTAGGCAGATGGCCTTGGAACATCATGGAGCTGTTTCGCAATTGAAGAAGATACTAGCTTAAGACTTCTACTTCGAATAGCAGAACTGAACTTTATTGCCAAGAAATATATCTATTTTATTGCAGCAAATCTCCTGAAATATACTCTGCTGCAGATTATACAATTAGTTTTCTTTTACTACCAAAAAGGATGACTACGGATTATACGTCGCTGAGAATTATAGGTGGTAAATTATGGTAGTGATTTTACTGTAATTCATAGCGTTGTTTAATATTATTTTGGTAATGAAATTTTTTTTTTTAAACTTTTACGAATTGTAGGCTGGTTAACAGAATTTTATTGCCTTGAAATATTCAAATAAAAGGATTTTATGCGAACAAATTATGTATTTATTATATGCTGCTGCAGATTATATAAAAATAACCAAAAATTACTGTTACTGAATATGATTGACTGTGTATTATAGGTGAAAATTTATGGCAGGTTTGGTTTTAATTCCACAATTTATCTCTATGACCGTCAACAATTCTAGTCAAGTAAAAATACTGTAGAAATATTATTATTGTCCATAAAACTAATAAAATATCTTTTCACATATAATCATAAAATCAACAACGTTAATTTGATTTAGAACATAAAAACTATTTCGTTGTTCCAAGGACAAACCTTGTCTCTCTATATTTAAAGAAACTATACTTGAATTTAAACATTTAAACAAATGTAATTAATTATAAGTAAACAATTTTTGTATAATCAGCTTAATACAGATGCCAAACCTGCACGAATAAGTAAGTCATGACGCATAAGATATTTTATATGCCTAAAGAACTTTTTCCCCTAGGTCAGGGGTCTGCCACCTGCGGCTCGCGTGCCACATGCGGCTCTTTGGATGTGAAGCTGTGGCTCTTTAGTTTCCTACTCAAATATTATTTATCTTATCAAAAAAAAAAAAAAACATTTAAGAATCGTTCTGAATCGATTAACGAGGATTAGGCACCGATTCTATCTCACAACCACTTGTACTAGCTTTTCACAGCACCCCTCCCCCGTAACACGCGTCATCACTGTCGTCAGTCCATCGGAAGCTCTCGAATGACGCCGTCGTCGGATGTATCTATGTAGGTTTTAATTCGCTTTCGAAGCAAGGCAATTTGGCGTCTTCATCAGTGCTTTGGCGTGACGTATAATTTGTTGTTTCAAGTAAAAGAAGCGAATTATCTTCTCAAAGTTATGTATGTACGTATATATACACTCAAGAACCAAAACATTATGACCACCCCTACATTTTGCAATGAACTCGCCTGGATGACGTGGAAGGCATGTGATGAGGTGGAAGTGGTATTTAACTGCTGCTGGAGTGTCTGAAGAATCATTCTTTCACTTACTTCTGTGTGTGATGGGAAAGGCGAATCTAAGCGACTTTGAAAGAGTGCAGATTGTAATGGCTCGAAGGCTCGGAACAAGTATTTCCGAAACTGCACGACTCGTACTTATGCAAAGTGGATGAATGACGGTGAAACCAGCAGTAGACGACATGGTGTTGGACGTCCATCACGCTATCAAAAAAAGTTCGTCGGAGACTGCCACGCATGGTGAAGCAAAACCGGAGCCAGACAGTGGCTCAGTTGACCGCCCGATACAATACAGGGCCAAGTAGAGAGTAGTATCGGAGCACACTGTTCAGCGGACACTGCTGGATATGGGGCTACAGCAAACGTCCCGCTCGTGTGCCTTTGCTGACCAAGCGTCATCGCCAATTGCGCCTGCGCTGGGCCCGGGAACATCGTGACTGGTCCATGGATCAGTGGGAGAGAGTTGCCTGGTCAGATGAATCCCGGTTTGTCATTCATCACGCCGATGGCCGTGTCAGGATACGCCGTCTTCCAGGCGAACAGTTGCTCCCTCAATGTACAGTAGGTCATACACAGGACGGTGGTGGCGGTATTATGCTTTGGGGGACGTTCTCTTGGGCGTCTCTGGGACCCGTGGTTGTGGTAGAGCAGACCATGAATGTTACAGGGTATCTGAACATCATTGCGGACCAGTTGCACCCTTACATGGCCTCTTTTTTCCAGCTGGAAATGGAATGTTTCAACAGGACAACGCCCCTTGTCACAAGTCTAAAATTGTGTTGGAGTGGTTCCAGGAACATGATGCTGAATTCCAGTTAATGTCCTGGCCGCCTAATTCAATCCGATAGAACACATTTGGAATTTCCTGGGACGGCAGCTCAGAGTTCAAAGACCACCAATTCGCAATATCTCGGATTTGCGTGACCGTTGCTTAAACATCTGGTACAATCTGTCTCCGGCCATCTTCCAAGGACTTGTGGCATCTATGCCAAGGCGGGTTGAAGCCGTGCTGCGCGCCAAAGGTGGGCCAACTCGTTATTGACAGGTGGTCATAATGTTTTGGCTCTTGAGTGTATATATAATAATAATAATAATGAAACCAAAGTAAAGGTAGGTAAAGTAAACCATTCACAGATGGTGAGTATGTCAAAGATTGCTTCATACGTGCATCTAAAGAACTGTTTCGTGATTTCAAAATTGTGTGATTTGCCACTGTCCGCTAAAACAGTACAAGATAGAATAGCTAAAATGTCTTCAAATATAACATATTTGCAGGTGGAAGATATTCAACTTTCTTCTGCCTTATCACTTGCTATAGATGACATTTGCGACATGCATATACATTTGCGATATAAAAAGCACAGCACAAGTTGCAATTTTTGTCAGGTATATGTCTTCCCAAGGTCCAAAAGAAGAACTTCTAGGATTGTTACCGCTCTCGGGACAAACTAGAGGAGAAAATATAGTGAATGCCGTGCAAAAATGCCTTGAAGACAATAAGATTGATTTAAATAAAATCGTTTCAATAGCAACTGATGGAGCCAGAAGTATGACAGGAAAAAAAAAGGGCAACAAGAATTTTTGCAGAGCAAAATAAACCACGAAATTCGTACGTTTCACTGCATAACGTTCTTCTCTCAAGAAACGCTTTGTGCCCAAACATTTCCAGTCGAAATAGTTGATGTCATCAATTTTTAATCAAGATTGTTAACAGCATCTTGTCCAAAGCACTCTACCATCGTCAGTTTAAAGAATTCTTAACCAAAATGGAGACTTAGTATACCGACCTCTTTCTTCACAATAAAATGCGATTGCTTTCCGAAGGTAAGGTATTGAAACGTTTTGGTTTGTGCTTGAATGAAATAACATTCCTAAATGAAAAACGCATTAATCACCCTGAATTAGAGAACGACAAATGGTTGCAACAATTTTACTTTATGGTGGATATCACAGCGAAATTAAATGAGCTAAAACTGCATGGAAAGGGAAACCCAGCCTATGTTTTGGTAGAAGAATTGGTTTGTTTGGAAGAAAAATTAATTCTTTTTTGCAGAAGATATTCAGAGCGGTAAATTACTTCATTTTCAATTTCTAAAACAATGTCGCGATAAAACCAGTGTAACTGTTGACATGAGGTACTTCAGCAAAGTTATAAAAAAAATTAAAGGTGAATTTGCTGACAAATTTCAGCAATTCAAAACCAACAAAACCACTCTAGCATTCATAGTAAATCCTTTCAACACAAATAGTAACGAAATCCACATTGAGCCATCTGGAATTGATACTGGATTTCTAGAAATGCAATTGATCGATTTAAAAAGTAAAGCTTTGTGGAGTGGAAAATTTACAGAGTTGAAAAGCAAGTTCGAAGTCAGAAATGTATGTACGTAACGCAATAAAAGTGGACAATTTTAAAAGAAATGCCGCGAGTTGAGGCACTTATATTCGACGCATGGAATAGTCTTCCAGATTGCTACAGTGAGGTGAAGAAGTTGGCATATGGAGTCTTTGGATCGACATATTCGTGCGAGCAAGCGTTCTCTTGCATGAATATAATTAAAAGTAAAGTAAGAAGCCAACTAACAAATGAAAATTTAAAATCGTGTTTGAAACTTAAAGCAACCAGTTATGAGCCAAATTTATCCAAACTTTCTAAAACCATGAAAAGCAATGCTCCCATTGAATTTGTTTGCTCAATTGTTTGTTATTGAAGTACAAGTCAGTGTTGTAAGTAAATGTTTAAATTTTTTACTTTAATAAGTAATTATCTAATAATGAATAAATAGAATGATACAATGAATAAATAGATATGAATAAATAGATTATTTTTTTTTATCAAAAAACTTTATTTATGCGAGTACTAACAGGTGGGCTAGTATTATTAAATCGGCGCTACTAGTATTAAATCCATACGATTTTTAGTTAGCCCTAACCTTCAAAAGACACGTGTATAAATTTGACAGCTTTTGCAATATTAGTATGTGAATTATAGCTTTTAGTGAAGCAACTTTTGTTAGTTTGAAAAAATGGATAAAAAGGAATTTCGTGTGTTAATAAAGCATTGCGTTTTGGCGAAAAACAATACTATTGAAGCCAAGGCTTGGCTTGATAAGCATTATTCGGACTTTTACCAGGAAAATCAACCGTAGAGAAGTGGTTTGCTAAATTTAAACGAGGCGAAATGAGAAACGAGGACGATGAACGCAGTGGACGGCCCAAAGAGGCTGTTACCGACAAAAACATCAAAAAAGTCCACAAAACAATTTCTGATAACCGTAAAGTGAAGTTGACTGAAATAGCTGAGACCCTAAAGATATCAAAGGAACGTGTTGGGCATATCGCGAATGAATATTTGGATATGCGAAAGCTCTGTTCAAAGTGGGTGCCGCGCGAGCTCACAATCGACCAAAAACAACAACCAATTGATGATTCTAAGCAGTGTTTGGAGCTGTTCAATCGTAATAAGCCGGAATTTTTGCGTCGATATATGACAATGGATGAAACATGGCTCCATCATTTCACACCGGAGTCAATCGACAGTCAGCCGAGTGGACTGCACGTGATGAACACTAAAAATGCTATAACTTCACTAAAAATGCTATAACTCACATATTAATAGTGCAACAGCTATCAAATTTATACACGTGTCTTTTAAAGGTTAGGGCTAACTAAAAATCACATGGATTTAATACTAGTAGCGCCATCTATGTGTCAGCCTACGATCCTTTCAGCCCACCTGTTATTTATTGTTGGCAAGAAAAATTTTGTGGCTCTTTAAAAACTGAAATTTTGTAAATTGCCCTTTTGGCTCTTCCGACTCAAAAGGTTGACGACCCCTGCCCTAGGTCTTTCTTCATAGCAGTAAGAGTCCACCATCCACAAGAACTATATTTCACGTGGATAAAGATAAAAGGAATTTTTAAATAAACTGACTCCACCATCAATTCGCACTGAGAACTATGTGCAGGAAAAAAAAAAAAAAAAGAAATATGTTTAAATAAATTTTTCTCAAGTTGAGTGCCAACCGTAAGGTGTTCCGTCGTTTTAAAGTTAGTGAGTCATGGCGTTGTTAACTAACAACTTTTAGTAGTTTAGGCTTCGCGTTATAGCATTGTTTTGTTAGTTAGTTGTCTGCTTTACGTAGTACAAAATAAATTCTATTCTAACATTTCAATAATCATATTCACTTTATCTTCACCCTTTTTTTCGGAAGCCAAAAATTCTACTTTTGTTAAAGTTTCAAAGCATCAGATTACGCAGAATTTAACTAACGTCATTACTTTTTAAAAAGCGAATGCATCTATATTCGACGATAGTCTGTTCTACATCTCTGAGTAAATAAATTTTGAATAAAAATTTCAAAAATTCAAATTAAAATAACTCTTTTCTACATCGAGTTTTCGGAAAGAAAAGATAACTAGGTTAAGGATTTTGTTAATAGAAGAAATATTGCAAAAAAGTCAGAGAATTTTTGCATTTTTAAAATTTAAAATATATCTCACTTTAAGATAATTTCAAATTGTAAAAAGGAATTTAAAAAGTGAAATTTAATTGATATGCTTTCGAAAATTACACAGAATTTAATTAATGCCATTATATCTTCGTACTTTGTAATTTGTGTACTTTGGCTTGATAGAATTTGCTATTACAATAGCAAAGATATGATGTTGCATTTTGAACGTTGGCAATGTGTCATACTACACTGCACCGATATTGTGTCACCATAATTTTGAACGAGTAAACAGGCCTAAAAGCCATCCTCTTCTTCGAGCCAAATAGAAGAATTTTATGTAGCACAGATTTAACCTGCCCATGTCTGGAATAGACATGGAAGCTTTCGGTTCGATTTTTGTAGTCAGATTTGAAACAGAACACACTCTGTTTCGAAACCGAACAGACATCAACCGAACCATAACAACCCAAACACGACTATTGGGAATAATAGTCGGGTTATTACTATCTGGTTATTATCATTTTTTAGGGATACTAATTACATCTGGAATGGAATGCGCTATTGAAACAACCCCAATAATACAGAGGTAAGTAAGAAAAAGTAAGTAAAGCCCCAAAAGTAATCCAAAAACTAAGGTAAGCCCTAAAAGTAATCCCCCAGTAATTCAAGGTAAAAGCCACAAAAGTAATTTTTTTTTCAAAAATTCTTTATTTATTCTTCAAATTTATTTCCTCGCCTTCAAAGTAACACAATGCATTTATGCCAACTTTTCAATCCTCAATACATGCTAAAAAATGTCATCGGTAGGGCTGGCCTTCAAAGCGCACAGTGATTCACGCTGAATCTCTTCAATCTACTCAAAACGGTATCAGCAGAGTTGTCTTTTGAATTTAAGGAATAGCCAGAAATGGCACAGTGTGAATACGGTGCTTGTAGAACAATATCGGTCTCATTTTTTGGAAAAAAAGGTCACGAAGAAAATGCAATGTGAGCTGGCGCATTCAGTGTTTTCGGAACCAACCGAGATTTGACGCGTTTGAGGCCCAAAAATGGAATTGGCCGATACTTTTGAAATTCCGACGTCATTAGTAAGGTCTCGATAAATCGGCGGTTTTTGCAAGTTGTTTGGAGTTGCTTGTCACTTCACACTCTTAAGGCAACGGGTAGGAAAAATCATCTATATTGTAAGATTGAGATTAGTGTCTACTTCTATTGTCATATGTTTAATTTCTAAATTTCAGCCTGCAAGGACAAAAATTATTAATATGGTTAATACATGTGCAATTCCTCGTTGCAATATTGACATAAAAAAATGTTTCAATTCACGAATAGTATTTTGAAAGTTCAATAGATACCAGGAAATGGACATTTTTGTTGATCAATTCCATTGAAGGATCAATGGATGAAGATTTAAAATTCAAAGTACCAAGAATTTGTTGATCCTTTTCTTGGAATGATCCATTGAAGGATCAATGGATGAAAGTTCAATCAATGGATGAAGATTTAAAATTCAAAGTACCAAGAATTTGTTGATCCTTTCTTGGAATGATCCATTGAAGGATCAATGGATGAAGATTTAAAATTCAAAGTACCAAGAATTTGTTGATCCTTTCTTGGAATGATCCATTGAAGGATCAATGGATGAAGATTTAAAATTCAAAGTACCAAGAATTTGTTGATCCTTTCTTGGAATGATCCATTGAAGGATCAATGGATGAAAAAAATTCAAAGTACCAAGAATTTGTTGATCCTTTCTTGAATGATCCATTGAAGGATCAATGGATTTTTTAAAAATTCAAACTACCAAGAATTTGTTGATCCTTTCTTGGAATGATCCATTGAAGGATCAATGGATAAGATTTAAAATTCAAAGTACCAAGTTGATCCTTTCTTGGAATGATCCATTGAAGGATCAATGGATGAATTTAAAATTCAAAGTACCAAGAATTTGTTAATCCTTTCTTGGAATGATCCATTGGAGGATCAATGGATGAAAATTCAAAGTACCAAGAATTTGTTGATCCTTTCTTGGAATGATCCATTGAAGGAAATGGATGATTCAAAGTACCAAGAATTTTTTCTTGGAATGATCCATTGAAGGATTTTTGTTGATCCTTTTTCCACTGAAGGATCAATGGATGAAGATTTCCTTTCTTGGAATGATCCATTGAGTTTTTTTCAATGGATGAAATCAATGGATGAATGGAATTTTAAACTTAAAAACAACTTAAAAACAAAATCTTTAAAAAGATATTAAAAAGAATCATTTTCTAATTTCTCTTTTCTTTTCAGTTTCAAAATCTTTAAATATTCCCATCTAGTGGAAAAAGGGGCCTGAGGGCCGAGCGACTAATGATTTGGTGTTCCGGGCCATGGATGTTTGTAATGCTTCAGAATCCACTTTAAACCGTAGGTCCCACTCAAAAAATGGCTGTTGGGCTTAGGGTTGACAACCCTACCGCTTAAAAAAAACAACCGCTGTCTTGAAATTTGCCAGTAGGAAGATGGCCTTGGACCCACCATGGGACTTTTTACGCAAATAAATAAGAAGTTGTTGATTATTTATCAAGATGATTCAGTTGTTTTTTTACTGATTAATATAGATAAACAACCAATAATCGAAGCATGTGAGATTATTGATAAAAATTTAAAATGACGATTTTATTATTGTGAATTTTTTTAGGATAACAAAATTGAGTAAGTACCCTTTTCTACATCAGTGAATAGTATTACTATTGTTAATGAAACTTTGCAAGAATTATCTCTCAAGGTTCATTTTAAAAGTGAACATATTTTTTCAACTTCTTTTAATCAATAATTATATTAATAGAAAATATAATTTTAATAATTCACAAGTAGTAAATATTAAGTTTTTAATAGATGAAATTAATTTCGTGTAATAAATTTAGTTTGAAGAACTCCCTGATACAGAATTTAAGATAAAACAAAATATTTCTTGCCATGCATATAAATTTTTGCTTAATTGAAGATAAATAGTAATTTCCTCTTCCGGAACTTTAAGAAACATCTGTCCATATTTATATAATAATCCCCAAATAGAACCTTCATTTTAAAGCAACATACAATTTTTTTTTCTTTAATCTATACATCTTGGGAAATTGTAAATATTAAAAACAGCTTTTAAATGACAACATTTGCTCATTTTGCTCATTATACTAAGCACATATTTTTCTGTTGCTCATTGACAAGAATTTAAGATTTTTAAATAAAACGATATTATTCTTAGACTCGGGAAAAAATAAAAATTGCAAAACAGAAAATGGCAAAATATTGTATAAATAAAGTATAAATATAGTTTTTCCTGGTAAAATTCAAACAGTGAATAATATTACACTTGTAAATATTAAAAAATTAAATTTGTTAAATATTGTACACTTGTAGAATCTCAATATTTAATATCAATTCAGCACATTTATGAAGTGGGGTGTAAATTAAGCATGTAAATTTTTTTCATTAATATTGGTATCAAATAAATATGAATTAATAATTATGATATTCACATAAATATGAATTAGTAATTATAATGTTCAAATAAATATGGATTAATATTTATAATGCTCAAATAAATATGGATTAATAATTACGATGTTAAAAATCAATATGGATAACTAATTATACACAAACAATATTAAAAAAATTTTTTTGTGTCAATTCCTACTTTTTTTTACTATATTGCAGAAAGTCCTTTATAAATAATTTTCATTCATTTTTTTTTAGAAAAATAATCCTCTCTCTCTCTCTCACACACACACACACGCACTTTCCACCTCTCTCACTCATTTATTCACATGTTCCATTTTCCATTTTGTTTCCTCCTTGACTCAGACTAGAACCCAGAATGAAAAAAGAATCTAAAACAGAAATTTGTTTCCAGCGATCTACACGCTTCGCCACTGCGGGATTTATTCTTAACTTTATATCCTGCTAAATATCTTATATAAGAGACATTTTTTTCTCCTATATAAAACTAAAATTAATTAATGAATTCCTATATGAAAAAACTGTTTTAACATCCAGTGTCATCCACTACAAGTTCAAAAAATGTATTTGAACTTGGGTGGATGAATAAAAAGTATTTTATTAACGATTGAAAATTCGAACAAGATATATAAATATATAGGGAGAGTGTGAACTAACAGTAGGAATTGAAAAATATTAAACCAATAGGTATAGATTCTGAAGATAATTTCCAAGATTCCTTGAACAGTCAAGACTTAATTTAATTTTTTCTAAAGATGATATCAATGAAATTCAGTCTCTTTTGCCTGTACAATTTTTATCTGGATATTGTTGATTCAGTTGATCTAAAATGACACTAAAGTTAATAAAATGTTATTTATGCACAAAATTATATATTGATATATTGATATTGATTTTCTATATATTGATTTTTAATAAATATATAGAAATCAATAGCACTTAACAGATCATTCAAAATTTTGATATAGTTTATTATGTCTTATGCCAGTTGTAATAAAAGTAATAGTTCATACTTACCTCACTGAAAATGAATTACTTTTTAAAAGATACTGGATATTCTTTTCTGAATCAGACTAATTAAAGACTAACAAAAAGTAATAAATTTATTAATGAAAGTGATTTTTAAATAATGTACCATGTAATAATGATCCTTTAAATTAATTTATTTTAAAGCAAATAATGCAAGTATCTACTAATATTCTTATTCTATAATTGTAAGTCAAAAAATGATCAAAAAAATTGAGAAAAAAAAATGAAAACAGAAAACTCCAAACTTTTTCCCTGGATCATAAGTAAAATGGATGTATATAGAAATTTTAACATGATCTTGAATCACATTATTTACAACAAAAAAACAAAAAAGCTTTCAACGAAGTTTTTTGTGTGTGTGTGTGTTTTATTCATTAATTTCTGAGTCTGCACTCTAAATTTAACGATTATCATACTTTTGATTAATATTAAAAGTTACAATGTTTATAAAAGTATATATATATTAAAATCACAAAGAGAATAAATGTTTAAATAGTTATATCAACTTTTCGAATGATTTTATAGAGATGTATCTGTTTGTTAAGTAGTATTTGTTTCAGTAAAAGTATTTACTTAATTGTGTGTATTCATTGTTATTTTCTGAATTTGTATCGAAAATTTAAAGTAAATATACTTTTGATTAATTTAGAAATAAATTTATGCTATATTTACAAATTTCTATTTTAACTAACTAAAAAATAAAGAGACAAATTTAAATAAAGTTATAATAATTGTATCGAAATAAATGTTTTATAGAAATGAGGTATCTTAAATTTTAAAATAAGTTTTCTGCGTTTTAATATAATAACATATTTGTACCTCAAAAGATATAGAAAATTATATATTTATAAATTTTTTAAAATTTAAATACACAAGTTTTTAAATGAATACATTTGAATGAAAAATTAAAAATAAAAGAACTTTAAATTATAAATAAAATATTATCAAATTATAAACAAAAACGTATATTTTTATTAAAAATGTTTTTACATTTAATTTGCGATTTCTTGAATTTTTATGTTCAAATAAAGACTTTTGTTAATATTAAATAATCGAAAAATAAAATTGTTTTTTTGTTTTATTTATATCTTATGCAAATAATTCAGAAAGATCTAATTTCAACCATTTGCCTAAATTATTTTAGAATAAAATAGCAAATGGTGGGAAAATATTTAATATTTTTCATAATTGAAATGAATGTATTATAATTAATTATTCGTAAAGAAATTTGATTTGCTCTTGTTAAGTAAAAAAAGAAAATAAAACGAATTTGTGAAATGAAATATCTAGCATTAAATAATGGAGCCTGATGGGCGAGAGATTAGTGCTCTGCCGCTGGGTGCCACAGGTTTCGGTCTCGAGTCCCGCAGTGTCATGGATACCTGTAGGGGTTCGAAATCCCCTCTAGCTCGTAGGCCCCCCTAATTTGACCGTAAAGCGTTGGGCTAAAGGCTAAGAACCCTGCCCAGTAAAAAGAAAGCATCTCATGTTTCGAATTTGCCAGAGAGTTAGCAATAAATATTAAAACAAAATACACTGAAGTGACATAAGTCATGGAATAGCAATATGCAAATTTTCAGATGGCAGTAGCATCGCGTAGAACAGGTATAAATGCGCAGTGCTTTCGCAGAGCTTTCATTTCTGTTCAAGTTATTCATGTGAAGAGGTTTTGACGTGATGATGACCGCACGACGGGAATTAACAGACTTTGAACGCGGAATGTTAGTTGGAGCTAGACGCATGGGTCATGCCATTTCGGAAATCGTTAAGAATTCAAAATTCCCAGATCCACTGTGTCAAGAGTGTGCCGAGTATGAAATTTCAGACATAACATCCCACCATGGACAGCGCAGTGGTCGACCACCTGCACTTAACGACCGAGACCGGCGACGTCTGCAAGAGTCGTAAATTCTAACAGACAAGCAACACTGCGTCAAATAACCGCAGAAGTCAATGTGGGACGTACAAGGGACTTGTCTGTTAGAACTGTGCGGAGAAATTTGGCTTTCTTGGGCTATTTCAGCAGAAGACCGACTCGAGTGCCTTTACTGACAGAACGACATCGCTTGCAGCGACTCTCGTGGGCACGTGAGCATATCGGTTGGTCTCTAGATGAATGGAAAACCGTGGCTGGTCCGATGAGTCACGATTTCAGTTGGTAAGAGCTGATGGTAGGGTTAGAGTGTGGCGCAGACCCACGAGCTTTGGACCCAAACTGTCAGCAAGGCACTGTTCAAGCTGGTGGTGGCTCCGTAATGGTGTGGGCTGTTTTTTCATGGCATGGACTTGGTTCTCTGGTGCGACTGGACCGAACATTGACTGGAAATGCTTATGTTCAGCTACTTGGAGATCACTTGCAGCCATTCATGGACTTCATGCACCCAAACAACGATGGGATTTTTATGGATGACAATGCGCCATGTCACCGGGCCACAACTGTTCGCGATTGGTTTGAAGAACATTCTGGACAATTCCAACGAATGATCTGGCCACCTAGATCGCCCGACATGAATCCCATCGAGCATTTATGGGACATCATCGAGAGGTCCGTTCGTGCCCAAAATCCTGCACCATCAACGCTTTCACAATTATGGACGTCTATCGAGACAGCATGGCTCAATATTCCTGCAGAAGACTTCCAACGACTTGTTGAGTCCATGCCACGTCGAGTTGCTGCACTTCGCCGGGCGAAAGGAGGGCCGACACGATATTAAGAGGTATCCCATGACTTTTGTCACTTCAGTGTATTTCCATGGAATTGAGAAAGTTTATTTAAAATTTGCTCAAATTTTCAATTTTTAAATACAAGGTTGTCATTATCTACACATCGGATAATGTTGTGCACAAATTTATGTAACACTGAAACATAATTTTTGTACTTGTCTTTGAATGCGAACCTGAATTTTATATATATGTGGCAGGAATTAAATTTCAATATGAGTACTTACAATTATTGTAAATTTCTGTTTTCCAACTTTTATTCATTTATTGAACAACGCAATAAACTTTGATTTAACGTTAAGTAATTTAAATGAGCTATTCTTTGAATTTAAGAAATGTAATCTTATTATTTAAACGCTTAACGAAGAAGAAAAGTTAGATTTTTAAAATTAAAACAAACACTTCGCCTTCAATTGAATTTTAAGTATGCATGTAAAACTATTATCGTAAATGTATTTAAAATGTCCCTCTGAAGATGATAACTCAAAATATTTTTTAAATTTTTAGATAGCAAATAGGATTTTCGCAATAATTTAGATGCCTAATTTTCAAAAACTATAATTCTAACACCTAATTACAAAAATATTTAATTACAAATTTTTGTACATTTAATTACAAAAACTATAATTCACGCATTCTATTTATTGCTAAATGCTTTACAAAAAATTTCAGAGTGTAGAAATATATTTTTTATCTTTATATTTCACATTTCTTTTAAGTCTAATTACGTGGATCTTGATTGTATTAAAAGTACAATTTTTGTACCTTTTCTATAACGTTTTAAGGCTCTTTTATGTATACAGCAATTCAATGAATTTTTGAAAAATAAATTTATTAAAAAAGATTTTAATTCTTTTTTTTTCTAATGCCTAATTTAAATTGCCCTTTTATTGACCTCCCATAGATTGCCCCTTTTATTGACCTATTGTAAATTGCCCTTCTATTGAACTACCATATCGCATCTTGATTTCCAACATAAAAGAGCTTTTCTTGAAATGCCAAGGTTGGTTTTGTTCCACTCCTCCACCGCAATCTTCCAAAGTTCATTCAATTTCTGGAAATGCCGTTTACAAAGAATTTATTTTAAAACACCAAATACTCAGTAATCTATGGGAGATAAAGCGGGGGGCGGATGAATTCAAAAGGAATATTCTTAATTCAGATTTCATTTTTTTCCCCAAAATACTTCAGCAATACATTCGTATTATTTATATAGTATATTTAGAAGTATGGCTGGTAACTGTATCTAAAAGGAACTGATAAATTGATAGGTTATTGATTCTAGGACAGGATGTTGGATTCTTTGAAAATAAATGTTAAAAATATATCTGATATTAATTTAAATTAATTTTGATATATGATAAATAAATAGTAAGTAAACAAGTAATATATATTTTTTAAAGTCAATTCCTAATTAATTAAATTTAATTAATGAATTAATATTTGAAAAACTGTATTAACATCAAGTGTCATCCACTACAAGTTTAAAAATGTATTTGAACTTGAGTGGAAGAACATAAATATTTTATTAACGTCTGAAAATTTGAACAAGATGTATAAATATATATAGGGAGATTGTGAACTAATAGTAGGAATTGAAAAATAACTGATATATTGATAGGATGTCTTCTTTAAAAATAAATGCTGAAAATATTTCTGATAGTAATTTAAATTAATTTTTGACAAATGATAAATAAATATTAACTAAAAAATAACTGATAGATTAATCAGATGTCTTCTTTGAAAAAAAATTGTTAAAAAATATTTTTGATAGTAATTTAAATTAATTTTGATAAATAATAAATAAATAGTAACTAAAAAATAACTGATATATTGATAGGATGCCTTATTTGAAAATAAATATTAAAAATATTTCTGATAGTAATTTAAATTAATTTTTTGATAAATGATAAATGAATAATAAGAAAAAAAAACATATATTGATAGGATGTCTTCTTTGAAAATAAATGTTAAATATATTTTTGATAGTAATTTAAATTAATTTTCATAAA